>BLKR01011111.1:0-38551 GCA_011170035.1 Teleogryllus occipitalis
ACACATACACACATACACACATACACACATACACACATACACACATACACACACATATATATATATATATATATATATATATATATATATATATATATATATACGCACACACACTAACATTACCACACATGTCGGGAGACTAGACGAGAGCATAAAGCTTGTCTCAGCTGGGGGCGGTGCTCCCGTGGTGGGAGATACTCGATTGGGGAAAACTCCGCAAGCCAAATGTTGGTCGGAGCCGGATCTCGCCTCCAGCTGGGTACAATCACCGCCACCTCGCACGATAAAACATGCACTACCTTACGGTGCTAAAGATCTTATCGGTTGACGCGCCCGGAAACAATCAAGCAATCCAAGAGTCGTGGATTCCAATTTCACCTTAGGCAAGGATGTTAGTCTGTGGACTTTCATATCTCTAATATATTTCCACCGACAAAGTCCTAAACATTCGTAAATGATTCAACTCGAACGAGCCAGCAACCATTGGGAGACGAATTGTACACAAGTTAAAAATTACTTTAAATAAATTTACATAAAGGTAGAGTATAAATTAAAGCGGTAACTTTCTGATTTCTCACGATACATTCTCTGGGTGAGCTACTCCATGACTCGACGAACAGTGGCGTTGCGCCGTGATCGGTGGCAATGACAATGCACACTGGATAATGCGCGACATTGAAAAAGATTGTCCGAACCAACAGGAAATGTAATATTTCGACATCGGCTACAATGAACTTCAAAGCTCTGTGAAATGAAATTAGACAAAGGGAAGCTTCTATTCTGTTATCGATTGAAGCATTGAATAGCGCTCAGGATTGACCTGAAATAATTAAAAAGATCATGTGACAAAGACAGTTCTTTTGTAGTTTTTAACTTCGGATTTGGAGATAAATTAATGTGTGAGAATAGGCAATTAACTAGAGCGAGGCATAGAGGATTGAAGATTGTATCCATGTGATGGATTCAGATGAGTTGCTGTCATTTAAGAATGTTAGATAGTTTTACTTTTACAGTATAATTAGTATCGATAACAAGTTTTATCAATATATTTGGCATTTCTTTGAGTTGAAATTTCGAAATCATTCTTGGCGAAGGGTTACTATACAGCTACGTCATTTTACTCTTGAAAGTTCTTACGATAAATGTTTAGACGTTGACCTTATCGCCAGAGAAAATTCTGGCTTCACACACGAAATGTGAAGTGAATATGAACATGGAATGTAAAGAGAAATTGAAGAAATGTCAGATTTCAAAGGATTCAAGGTGTATTAAAATGTTGCAATAATACATGTTAGTATGGAAACAATTAGGCAAAGATATGATCCATTCAACAAATCATATTTTAAGATTTTTGGAGACTAAATCAAGATTTTACTGACATATCAAAACACTTTTTTTAAATACACAATGTGTTCCTTAGGGATCAAGTTTAAATCTAATTATTTTTATATCTCCCCCATTTTTATATCTCCCCTTGCTTGCCCTGCCTTACTTCCCAGCCATGCTTACCCAGCCTTGTTTGCCCAGCCTTGCTTGCCCAGCCTTGCTAGCTCTACCTTGCTTGCCCTACCTTGTTTGCCCAGCCTTGCTTGCTCAGCCTTGCTTGTCCAGCCTTTTTGCCCAGCATTGTTTATCCAGCCTTGTTTGCCCCCACCCCTTGTTACCCTGCTTTGCCCTGGCTTTTTTCCTACTTTAAAATAATTAAGAAATCTATATTAAAAGAAAAAGAAAATACCTACATACAAACATCTATGGTTTTGTAGAATTTACATATCATACTAATAAAATAAATCGCACTTCACTCCAAAAACCATCCAAACACGTATAATTGGCGTGGAGTTTCACTTTAGCTCGTACAACCGACAATTTCGTTATGAGAAAAGAAACATTCTTAATTTACTAAAACCAAGAAACATTACACACAGAAAAAGAAGAAATATGACTCTTTCCCATTAATTTCATGTCTCTTGATTCCTTAATACGTTCACGTCTACATGCAATTTATAGCTTACCTTCATAAATATAGTGTACGTAAAAAACCTACATAGATTATCATTCTTAATAGAAATACTCTGAGCAAGGCAATAGAATTAATCAATTGAATATAAAGTAAATAACCACAAACCACGAATAATTTTAATTTTTAGTAGTTTTTTTTTCTTTCAATATCATAAGTAGAAATATACTTCATTCATTAATTTTGCTATTATACGTGGTACTTATATTGAGAACTTCCCTTCTCATCGGCTCGCTTGTTTCATACACTGATTTTAATAATGCCAGAATAGTTTGGTAATACTTTATATACTGAAAAGCATCTTTGTAATATTTTTAAAGCATACTTTCAGGTAAATCTTTTCGTAGTAACTACACTATATTTGATTCTTGATCACTCAGATGTATTCGTGCTATAATTGTAATTATTAACCGTAATGGTGCTATTTTTTTATGACACAATTTATTGTTAATATCACATTTACATAAGAGATGTTTGTAATTACAAACGCCACAAGGCCAATTAACAGAATACAACAGAGGTGTATGGAGTTTGTAAATCGAAGAGACAGCCAAGGTTTACGCCCAACGGTGGATGTTATTTGTGTTATCGACCACCGTGTGTTGTTCAACACTCTTCGTAATACCGAATTCTGATGAGAAAACATCATATAAATGTGTGAGACCATTTCTTGGAACAATTGTACACATACGCTATCTTTAGCGTCAATTTACCGAGAGAGGTGTATCAGGGCATCAACTGATAAAACTGCAGTACAGAAGTCCTAGGTTCGAGTCCCGACCGTGGCAGGATTTTCGACACTGGCTAGATAGCTAGGTCTAGTTCAGTCGCTATGTGGAGGAGAATTCTAGAGACTGGCTGCTCTGATTGGTAGTTTTCGTGGTTTCTCCGATCAACACTAGGCAAAAGTAGGAGCCTAACAAACGGGTCAAAGACCGCGCACAATCTTTCTTTCCTATTGCTTCACCTATCTTCACCCCTATTTACACACACACTTACGTGCTCTACACTACCGCCCATACCGGGAGACCGGTCGAGTCCAATAATTAATTCATTGATGATTCCGGGAGCGTCAACTGCTAAGATCATTAGTCCCTTAATTGTAGTACATGCTTTCTCTTCGTCTGGAGGTGACGGTTACCTTCCCTCGCTGTATAATGAAATCCGAGACCGACCTACCTGCCGGCTACTGAGTTTTTCATGAACCAGGTATCTCCCACCAGCTGTGCACCACCACAGCCGGGACAAAGCACTAATCTCCCCTCCGCTCTTCCCTCATGTGTGGTAGTGTTCTGCATGTAAAGAAAAGTATATGTAAGTGCGGACCGTCACTCGTTTGTTAAAGTACTGTTCCGTCCCCCGCCTAGTATTGATCGGAGACACCACGGAAAATTACCGATCAGAAATGCCGGCCTCTAGAATTCTCCTCCAGATAGAGACTGAATTCAATCCAGCTCTCTTGTCAGAGTCGAAAATGCAGACATCGTCGGGACTTGAACGTAGGACCTCCCGGTCAGAGGCACCGCAGTGACATCAGTCGATGCCCTGAACCACCTCTCTCGGTCTCTGATCGTCCGAAAACTCTGCACGAAAATGTTACCGTGTAAAAGGGCCTTCCTGGAGGTGCGCAGCCCCGTTGCACGCAGCGAGTCCCATGTGGGCGGGAGCGCGCGGTGGGGCGCCTTCCCAGGGGCGCCGCGAGGGCGTTGGGGGAGCCAGGGGAGGGGAGGGCTGGGCGGGTGGGGCGGGCGTGGAGGGCGCTGGGGCGCCGCGAATAACAAGGCACTCGGGGCGATAATGGCGTCCGCTTAGCGTGCTTCATTATCGCCCTTCTGGGAACGGCGCGACACGGCACCCGTCGCCACCCACCCCGCACCGTACCGCCCCGCCCCACCCCGCTCCGCCCCACCCTGCCCCGCATCGCCCCGCCCTCCCACCCCGTCGCCGTCGCCGTCGCCGCCGCCACCGCCGCCGCCGCCACCGCCTCCACCGCCGCCGCCACCGCCACCACCGCCACGGCCGCCACGGCCGCCACCGCCGCCACCGCCGCCACCGCCGCCACCGCCGCCACCGCCACCACCGCCACCACCGCCACCACCGCCACCACCGCCACCGCCGCCACCGCCGCCACCGCCGCCACCACCGCCACCACCGCCATCACCGCCGCCACCGCAGCCACCGCCTCCACCGCCTCCACCGTCGCCACCGTCGCCGCCTCTGCGCCGCCGCGGGATCCTCCCGCGAAGTTACGCGCTCTTGCATTATGCGTTCCATGCACGCACTCGCTCGCGCAGAGTTCCGCGTTGTGACGACGGCGCCGCGTTCGCGCAGAGTACGGCGGAAAATTAATGAAGGTTTTCCTGTTTTTACGATTCGTGGAGTTGTGACTGACGATTGTAATAGTTATTACCAACGGTTCCGTTTGACTATCTTTTCCCTCAGACAAAGCAACAACTTCTTCGTCCCTGGGTAAAATTGGGAAGCTGTTTGTCTTCTGATGTACGTAAAATATGTCACTAAGCTTAACAACGCGGTATTATACGCTTGGAAAATTGTCAAAAATGCAAAAACTTTGAATATCACGGAAACAGAAATTGACAATGCTCTTAAAGTTGCCAAGGATCAATTAAATTCACCAACCATGAACATTAATTTGTGTACATTGTAAAATTATATGATAAAAGATTCTAACTAATGTATGCAAATATAGAGTACAGTAAAAAACAAACAGTAGTGAAATGATTAAGATAAGCATAAGAGATCTTAGTCAAAAATTTTAAAACTGTATACGGTATTGAAAATGTACTTTCTTTCATTTGTGTATTTTGCGTCCATTTCTTTAAACGTAATAATAAATTATGAAAATGCAATTCCATATATACGAGATACATAGATCATTCGTCAATCATTCCGAGTAGGTCACTGACATTGTACATGTGACTTCATATATTTATGCAGAGTTCTGTGAATATACGACCTGTTAGATGTTTTGAATGCATGCTAGGTACTATTACCCGACAGTAAGAATAAATGAATAAGTAGAAGTAACTGAATACCAATACATTACAGCTGAAAGTTTAAAGGAGGTTTAAGAAGTGTTCAATGAATTCTGAAAGTAAAATAAATTTTAAAAAATTAAGAACTTTCGTTATTTTAGAGATCTCAAAAATTCCATTTACAATTTAGTAATCACAATCGAGATAATTCCCAAATTTTATCTAGAATTCCATTGTTCCAGATCATGTAAGCAAATTTTAACTACAGTACTGTTTCCACATACTTTATATTTCTAATCACATCAGGTACCTTCAATTATTAATACTCTAGGATGTAGGTGAGGAAGGTCCTTAGTTCTTTTTTTAACCAAACGCAATACATTCCATAACAATATTTCATTAAATAAAATGTTTACAGAGATGATTTGTCCCAAAGTATAACAAATTGCACCCACACATTTCCCTAAAGATCTTTCTCCACAGTCCATTAAAAGTCTCTCTTACCACTGATACTCTACCAGCCATCCGGTCACACACACACGCACACACACACACACGCTCGCGCGCGCGCACACACACACACGGGCACACATTCGCATACACCCGCGCACACCCGCGCACGCACACAAGCACGCATGCGCACACGCACGTGCTCACACACACGCGCACACGCACATGCTCACACACTCACGCGCGCACATGCTCACACACACACGCTCACACGCGCACACACGCATACGCACCCACACACACGCACACGTACACCCAGGCATATACAAGCTCACACACACAACGTACATATACGCAGATTTCTCCTAATCGCCTGGATTCGAGCGTTCGACTTCGCTCTCTAGAGCGACTACTTGAGGTGTGCGCGATTCCACACTCTGCCACCAGGAGCGGTGATCGCCCTCGAGCTCTTCAGGTGTCATGGCGTTCTCCCTATGTCATAGGTTTCCTGTCCACACATATTTTACACAGCTATTTTTAAAATCATTGAAAACACACGCTCACATTAAACAGAAAAACACAGTTTAGTTTAAAGTATTTTATTAATTTCTTTGTCTTTTCATCTGTCTCTAGGTTTCGAGATTTTTTTGCACTTCTTCAGCGATAAATTCATATAAAAGTAAGATAAACAAAAACTGATAAAACATTGATCAGCTTTACAATATATATCTACATAAAATGTTAATTTTTCTGATTTTAAAAATAGTAGTAAAACTTACATAATTTCATTTTGTTTATGTGTATACTAGGCACAAACGAACTCACCTCAGTATTGAAACGTATTACTGCATAAATGTAAATCCCGCTAGCTCGGTCGACGGGTTCTTATGAAATAATTGTTACTACTTACTGCGCAACCAATTACTCAATCTGCCATCCATACGGAGTAGCGAGGAATCTGAAAATAATTCTGAAATGTCTACTCAATGATTGCATGTAATGGCAAATGAGAATCAGCTTTCTTTCAAACTATGAATTATAATTTATTATGCATGCCAAAGTTATCAACTATCATTGATTATTACAATTCATCGTTAGGTCATGACATTTTTTCTCGTTATTGCAATAACAGCGTCATAGAACCTTTTATCCTTTCTTGCCTCTTCGCGCGCACGTAGCTCGATATCGTCACGTTGAGTAGACCAATCTTCCTTCTTGTTGAAGTCCACGATGATCAGCGACCAAGTCGAAACTTCCTCCAACCACTTCACAAGCACCACCAATACTCCTTATCTTGCGCCTCAGGTGGGCACCTATTTCAAACTGATTACCACCTCCAAGTCGGAATCATATCCCTCTAATATAATTTTCTATCATCTAACCTGACAATTCATAATTCACTGGTAAAATTTCTAAGTCAAGTCTTGTTACTCCACCGCGAAAATTTTCTAAGTTCATTTCTATATTTTCACTTTTTAAATACATTTCTTACTATATTTTATAGTAAGTCAAATAGTTTCTTACACCCTTCTCATTCTGTAACATTCTGTGACAGAAGAAACAAAATTGAAATAAAGATCGATAAAAGACAAAATCAAAATCAATGGTCATCTTCTTCATGGTCAACATCTTCTTGGGCATCTTCATGGTGTGTATATCACGTTTTACAATATTCTCAGATATAAAGGTTGTATTAGGACCTTTAACAGTGGGTCTTTTGATGTCTTTTGTACCACGAATCTGCCATTTCGTAACTTTTTCATTAATCGGTTAAGTCCTAAAATTTAGTACATTGCACCAGGTTGTTCTTTTAATTGCTGTTAATTCTCCTTATCTTATAACGAGGGTTTCTTTTTTTGGCGTTTGTAAGCCTCTCAATTCTTTATTGAATTTTCTGAATTCTTTCTTTTGCAACTTCCAGGCTGGGGCGTGTCCAGGCTGGGGCGGTGCCCAACTGGTTTGAGACACCTGGTTCAGCGAAACCCCTTTAGCTGATGATAGATCGACGTCAGATCACACCATCTAGCGAGGGAAGATTACTGCCACCGGAGGAAAATACTTACGGGACTAATGAACTTAGCTGTAGACGCGCTCGGAATCATCAATCGCAAATCCTAACAATATTAATCGAATATCAGGGCAGTACCTCAACAAACGGGTCACGAACGCGAATTTTCACTTTTATTTATCGTCCTACTCTCTTCCCTTACACACTCATTTACGTTTTGTGCTAAACTAGCTTGTAGCTTTTCCGCTTGAAGTGGTGCCCCATTGGTACCTAGAGAGCGAAATCGCCCGCAAACCGACGTTTAGGTCGGCGCCGAATCTCACCCAGAGGAGAAGGATTCACTACCACCTCCACGGTGAAAACATTTCACTACACTGGCGGGATTAATAACCATAACAGATACGTTCGGAAAACATCAATCAACAAGAAATTCAAAGGGAATTATACCCGTATTCTGTACTTTTGCCATATTATTAAATATACTCTCGTAGTTTATCTCATTAGTCAGCTGCTCGCTTTCCATGACGCGACCCCGGGTTTGATTCCCGGTCGAGCAAGTGTATAATGTGCATTTTTCTTGCAATGTTCCACTATCTGTTGCAGTGTGACGATGAGAAAGCTCATTTCTCATGTTGAGAATACCAGAATACGGCGTGGAGATGTCTTCGTGCTAACCACATGTACCCTTTTAACCCAAGGCCGCGAGGCCGGGGCGCTGCTGTTAGTCCATAGCCTGTACGTGGGCTGTCGCGCCAAGTACAGACAGACAGACAGACAGACAGACAGACAGACAGTTATTAAGTATTCTGATCTTCATATCGCGAAAGAATTAAAACAACGCAATTCTTTTCCAATATTTCTTCCATATCTGCAAGTTTCCATAGATATGCCAAGGGAGTAAAGATGATAAATTTGAAACTGAGACAGGGGCTAGGCCGGGCCAACTGACGCGCGGCACCCGAATGGACCCCCGAAACTAAGGCTCCCGGATGACGACGCCCAAATAAAGAAGGCAATAGAACTGAGGGGCACCATTTGAACTTGGGTTGCCAACAATGTTCATGTAAATGGGAGGACACTCGAGGAGAACAAGAAGTAAAAGAAAAAGAAGACCAGCTCTATTTCTTTCTTCTCTTCATTTGGAATTCAAGTGAAAAGATTCGTTCACAAATTACAAATGATGATGGTTGAGCGTCTGGTTTTTACTTTTTCGTATACATAGGTATATACGTAGGAATATACGGAGTATAGAGAAAGTTATGTAATGCTGCGGAAAATCAATTTCGAGACTTCACGTTTTGGGGTCCCCTGATACCGAAAAAGTGTTTTTTTCAAAACATGCATCCGTCCGTCAGTGAACGGAGCTTGCGTTCGTATGTGAACTAGCGGCTAAACCCCACGTACAATCTTTCCCAAATTGAAGAAAACCCTGTCCATCTGGCTCTAGTTGGAGCTTTGAAATTTTGAAAAATATTCTTTAAAATTTGTACATGAAGACTTTACATGAAGTAATTTGCATGAAGACGCCCGACCCTTTCCAAAATATTCTCAAAAATAGCTCCAATTTTCTTCTTCAAATTTTATGGAGTTGGGGCCAAACGAACCCTACACTATGACATAAACGCCATATTTCTCTATTGTTTCTTAAAATAAAAATGACAAAAGAATATTTTTTTAATTCTCTCACGTCGGTAATATTTACATTAGAGGCTATTTCTTCACTTTTTTATTCATCAGTTTATGTATTTTGTGATTTAAGAAATGACAAATAAAGTTTCTCGAAAACAGTTTTTTGTTAAAATGAGCTCAATATTCCGCATTTTCAGAAACGCTAAAACGCCATTTTCTGAAAAATGGCTCCTAATTTTTTCTTCAAATGTTTCCTACGGATGGTGGTAATGACATTATTTAATATGACGTAAAGTTCATTTGGTGTATGCTTTTGTGTTTTGTTTCAAAAATTACGTAATGTAATTTTTTTTTTCAATATCTCCTACGCCGTTCATATTGTCCGAGGGGGAGTTTGCCATACACTTCTACCGCACTTTGACACATATCTAGGGGGCCGATTTTGATGACCTAAAACATCACCGAAAATGATCAATAAAATGCTCTTAAAATGTTTTTAAAATGGCCTACGTGTTATTGATGTAATCAAGGTTTCTTCCTTTCGTTCAAATGAACTCAGTTTGCAAACTTTTCCTGGTAAATAAGAGTCCAAATCTGTCGTTAGTAGTCCCGAAATCGGCCAAAGTGACAGTAGCGGTGATATGTGTCACAGGAACCTTAGATTACATACAATGGCTGAGTTACAATTTCTAAGCAAAGAAATCGAGTATGCTAGAATTCTGTGGAGAACATTTGTTACATATCGTAAATATTAGTGCAGCGTGTACCATTAAAACGATATTAAAATCAATTAAATCAGAAAAAATATTTTAAAATGACGAAAAGGTTAAAAAATGAATTATCAGTCGAAATCGACGAAAAATGCAAAAACAATTAATGAAAATGGCTAATTTTCTTTTATCGAAACATGAAATTAATGTCTATACTAAAAGACATTGTTCTAAAGAGAAAAAAATGACATTTCATTAAAATTCGTTCCTACTTATGACACTATGTCGCATTGAACATTTTTATTACTGTTTATAATCATGCCTTGTTTTATTAATATTTCAAAAACATTGGTGCACGAAAAAGTGGTGCTAGTGAAATTTGACAGTGAGTTCGGCCCTCGATCTACGGTGGGATAAAATGACAGCAATTCGCATTCAATTGACTAACAGAACCATTGGAGCATCCCCAATTATTACAGAAACTTGTATGATTCAAATTCTCTTAAGTATTGGAAGACGTGCGCGGACCATTTTCGGCGACGGTTCAAATTCGGTAATTTTTCCCTCCAAATTAGAATGTGGCTAGAGAATAATGAAAGGTTATTTTATTATGAAGCAGAGAGGATACCATGTCAATTTAAAAAGTGTATCAGTAATAAATCATGCTATGTACAAATATCAGGAGTGAGTATTGTTTCTTGCCCCTGCGTTAAACGCGAGAGTCTCTGAGACTCTCCGGCTACAGGCTACATTGGAATTTATCTCCAATGGCCATTATATTATAGCTATGGTTTTACATTCAGGCAAGAAAAGAATTCAGGGCAGAAAGTGGAAGAGGAACGCTTTCTGTAAAAGCGGGAGGAACGAGCAGGGCGAGGCGAGGAGAGATGAGGTCAGCAGCGAAAGTGAGGGCGCGCGCAGGCCGAGAGGACAAGGGCAAACGTCTGGGGCGCGGTGTCTGGCGCCGGAGGACAGAGCTGGGGGCACGTCATTGTGTATGCGGGCGGCGGCTGCGGGGGCAGGCCGGGACGAGGCGGGGCGGGGCAGGGCGGGGCGAGTCGGACGGAGCGACGGAAGTAGAGGGGGCGAAGCGGAGCGGGGCCGGGAGCGCGGCCGGGAGCGGGGCCGGGAGCGGGGGCGGCGGAGCGGGGCCGGGAGCGGGGCCGGGAGCCAGGCCGGGAGCGGGCCCGGAGCGGACGGAGCGGGCGGGGAGCGGGGCCGAGAGCGGGGCCGAGCGGGTCGGGGGCGGGCCGGGAGCGGGGGCCGGAGCGGGGCCGGGGCGGGGCCGGGAGCGGGGCCGGGAGCGGGGCCGGAGCGGGGCCGGGAGCGGGTCAGGAGCGGGGCCGGAGCGGGCCGAGCGGGGCCGGGAGAGCGGAGCCGGGAGCGGGGCCGGGGGCGGGGCGGGAGCGGGCGGGAGCGGTCCGGGGCGGGGCCGGGAGCGGGGCAGGAGCGGGGCGGAGCGGGGCCGAGAGCGGAGCCGAGCGGGGCCGGGACGGGGCAGGAGCGGGCGGGAGCGGGGCCGAGAGCGGGGCCGAGAGCGGACCGGGAGCGCGGCCGGAGCAGGGCTGGGGGCGGGCCGGAGCGGGTGGGAGCGGGTCCGGGGGCGGGGGCCGGGAGCGGGGCAGGAGCGGGGCCGAGCGGGCCGAGAGCGGAGCCGGGAGCGGGGCCGGGGGCGCGGCGGGGAGCGGGCGGGGAGCGGGTCCGGGGGCGGGGCCGGGAGCGGGGCAGGAGCGGGGCGGGGAGCGGGGCCGAGAGCGGAGCCGGGAGCGGGGCCGGGGCGGGGCAGGGAGCGGGGCGGGGAGCGGGGCCGAGAGCGGGGCCGAGAGCGGGACCGGGAGCGCGGCCGGGAGCAGGACTGGGGGCGGGGCCGAGAGCGGGGCCGGGAGCGGGGCCGGGAGCGAGGCCGGGGGCGGGGCCGGGAGCGGGGCCGAGAACGGGGCCGAGAGCGGGACCGGGACCGGGGACGGGAGCGGGGAGCGGGTTGCCGGGAGCGGGGGTCGGGAGCGGAGGGCCGGGAGCGGGGGGCCGGGAGCGGGGGGCCGGGAGCGGGGCGAGGAGCGGGGCCGGGAGCGGGGCCGGGAGTGGGGCCGGGAACGTGGCCGGGGGCGGGGCCGGGAGCGGGGCCGAGAACGGGGCCGAGAACGGGGCCGAGAGCGGGGTCGTGAGCAGGGGTGAAGCGGGGACCGAGAGGGGAGCAGCCGGGGAGGCCAACACGCGCACTGGCCAACCTTAACCGAAACCTTGCGAGTGCGTCGCGCAGCCCACGTGCGCGGAAAGTTTGAAAACGCTCCCAAATCAAAATGCAGGGGCGGGCGGCGCTGCCCACGCCGTATTCCGCTCACAGCGCCGTCTGGCTGCCATTGAGGCGAGACGCGCGGCGCAGCGCGGCGCGGGACGTACAGCGCTGGCGGGAGCGGTGCAACGCGCCGCCGCCGCCATTCAGCACTGCTCTCCCCGCCGCCGCCGCTTACGCTCTTTTTAACGGAAAAGTATTTGAGGAGGGCCATATCTGAATGCGATATTTACACGAGAACACTTCTTTGAATAAATGAGAAAAACTTAATATTTTTATGTTTTCTTTTGATCCGATTCAGTATATTTTACTTATAACGCGGGAATTACCACCAACTCCCGAGGGGGGAAAACATGCGATACACTTACGGGAATAAGGGCCCTAGCCGTTGACGCACCCGGAATCACCAATCAATCACCAAAAAAAACAACAACAAAAAACGAATGTCACGCTCCAGTGAGAACGGAATATCTGCGTTACCTGGATGTTACATGTACTACAGAGTACATACCAGCTTAGTGAACATAGTAGTTGTCGCCCTCATGCAAAACTAAATTAACAGTTAATCAATCAACCCTGGAAACTAACACTCCACAATCCCCATCATTGCAGATACCAATCCGCAGCAGAAGATAATTGTTAGCAGTGCGTAGGTACAAGGTTCGTTGCACCCAAGGAAAAGGATGAGGATGAAGTGACGAACTGTCGGACGAGTCGCCTATGTGACATCAGAATGACATCCTAGACCGTGACTGCGTGATTTCCCGCTGTTTTGTTTTCTTGTCTTGTTTTCCTTATGTCGTGATTTCTGGCAGAAATAGCAAAACTTGTTGCCTTCCAAACGTATCGAGAACATTTGTCTGAAAAAACAAGTCAAGTTAATGAAAATGTTTCAAATTATCTCTAGCTAGATTGCAATTATTTGTACGTATACTTGTTACATATGCCTAAATTGTACACATCGTAATTTTTATTTAATATTTTTATTGTACCATCTGTGAAGTGAGATTACCATATAAAGTCAGAGATTTCCGTTGGTCGTAACACGTAGTTTATTATTTCAATTTCTCAATAAGAAAGAAATTGTCAAAGAAATGAGGCATGAATTTTATTTTTCATCACATCACATTTCAGTATGAACCTACGGTCACATGTATAATTTTATTTTTAATAGTTTTCCAACACATATTTTTATAATTCCATAAATGTAAACTAATAAATTGCAGATTCGTATTTATTAAGAGAATACGAAATACTTAATAGAATAAATATCATCTTCATTTTGGATGGCTCAAAGTATTCTAAACATTTCTTATTTAGCTAGGTCTTCGCATGTTTTTAGAAGTTATTTTCAAAACTTTAAAAGTATGAACATAATAAGCTATTCAGACTAACAGTAGTAGGCACCGTCAACAAAAGGATATTTTTTAAGTTGTAAGTTATGTTGTATGCTAAGTTCTAAGTACGTTGTATGTACTATATAAATCAAGAATATCGTTTACTAATGATTTACTGAAGCATTACCGTACTTCGTATTTTCAGAAAGAATGTTCTCAAATGTAAAATATTGGTTCAAAATTGTTTATGATTAAGCAATGCACATTAAAACAACCAAACACGGAAGAGAAGAAAAGCCATACGATGGAAATGAACTCCATCTTTAATGTAGATGATACGAATTCAACACGAAGTATTTTCGCGATAATTGCATGCCAACATTTTTTAGAGCGTTTTCACGGTAATGATCATTCTTAGGGTTGCATATCAAAATATAGCACTACCGTTTCATCCCCAGCCACCTTGCTTTTTCTAGACGAACTGAGCTCTACTTTGCTGTAGTAACGTAGTAGTCGCATGTCCTGCTTAGCAACATAAGAAGTTGTTGGGGAATAGGAAGCAAACCGAATGCTTTGAAAGGTGGAAGTGAGTAGACCTGCTTCTCAGATCCACGATAGCTGTGATAAATTACCTGTGGACAGTTTTATGGAGTATTTCCATAAGTACATGTTGTACTAGAACCTTGGAAATATTATGAAGTAAATAAACTCTATTATTGATGTTAAGAAAATTTGATTTGGTAAGAAGAGTTGGAGGATGGAGGATGGCCCATGCTTACTTAACGGTTGCGATGCTACACTTGAGGCAGATCCAACTCCCCGCTTCACTACGATAAAAGTCCTTCTGTACTGAGATTTTTAACGGGTTGTCACTTGTCGTGTGGCTTATATTAATAAGACCCACAATGACATAATAATAACTTAATAAGACCCAATAAGACCCCAATAAGACTTAATAAGACCCACAGTGACATATGCTTGCCCAATATGGCGCAACACAGCACCCACCAAACTATCCATTTTGCAGAAAGTTCAAAGCAAATATCTAAGACAAGCCTTGAAATCCCACTGGTTCATTTCAAACTCACAAATACACCGAAGCTTCAAATACCTCTCCTCTCAGAATTCATCTCACAAACCTCTCAAAAATATTACTCTCTCCTCACATCATGTCCCAACACTCTAATATTCAATATCGGTCAAAACGCTCATTATTCTTCACGCATTAGATCCAGATTCCGCAAAGACCTTTTTCGTTCTCCCTAATTCATAAAAATCATTCGCCACAATTTCCCGCAAAACACACCCCTCCACTTCTAAACAATAAATTCAAACTTCCTTTAGACAAGTTATACAGATATGAAATTTTAAAAATAGTGAAGGGTTGTACCGAGACCCGCATTTGCCTGAAGATGGCCAAGTAAATCCATTGTATGTAACATGGTACCCGTCAAAATGCCCGAAAGACGAAATTCGAACGGGAAGAAATAAATTTAAAAAAAAGTGGCTTATATTTAAAGTTACTTTTCTTTAAACAGAGATTTAGTCTTCAAGTTAATTTTTATTCATTGTGCTGTGTGATAATTAGTATTTCACAACACATGGGTGCATTGCAAAATTCTTCCAGATACATCAAAACTGAACCATTGAAGTCTATTATTCCAAATTTGAACTCAAACATTTCTTTATTGAGCATTACAGCATGTGATTAGTTAGTTAGTTAGTTAGTTAATGCCTTATTTTACGTGGCGAGACTCGGGCCATCAGGCCCGCTCTTCCGTCTAACCACGCAAATTTCGTTACGCTCCTTTCACCACCTAGCGGAGAAAGAAGGTATTACTTGGGCGACGAAACAGGTGATTTGAATTTAGCTCAGAGGCATCATTTAGGCTTGAGGATCTTTTACATGCAGTAAATCTACTAACATGGGACAGCCGGCTTTACTTCCCCTCCGAAGGAAGGCGCACGAAGGATTTTTTCGCCCTTAGAAATCCACGGCTTCGATCGGGTTTGAACCCGCAAACTCGAGTACAACAGTCCGGTACGCTGACCGTTATACCACCGAATCCGCATGTGATCTCAGCATGATGTAGTTACATGGTCTTATTCATTGGTTAAAACATTGATGTTTCAATTATAAATTTTCAAATGCTAACTCTATTGAAAGCGATTTATCAATTTTGCATCTTTGCATCTTTGCACGTTTCGAGAGTTAATATGAATTTGTTTTCATTGAATACTCTTCTATCTACATTGTAACATATAAACGTTGCTGTGAGCCTGTAAATTTACTTATAAATGTTCTTTTGTAACGAATTTTCTCATTATTCAAATGTGTTATATGCGGAACATTGTCTATTTGAGAATTTCTTGGGCGCACATAATGCATCTTTAACAGATAGAATATGAAATGTTTTATTTAATAAACTCTAAACTCAATATTTAATATTTGTTCTTTAAATGAGTGGCATGCAAACATACTAGGATCAAATGTTGCCAAAGCAAATATGAGATAAACAGACTTGCATTTCGTCAAGTATCGTTTTCGCTATCATTTTTTTTAAAGAAACAATCATTACATTATTCACATCATGAAATCTATTATTTGTGGCCCATTCACAAGCGGTTCATGATGTCAATCTGTTTTCCATGTTCATTCTTACTTCTTTTCGTTTTACTCAATTCATTTGTATGGTCTGTACTCTCTCTAGGACATTTGGATGTGTATTTTCAGTATAATATCCATAAAGAATATTTATTACAGTGTTTAGACGTTGCACAACGTTAGTAACGAAAATGAGTAGATATCAGGAGTTCTGTTTTCGGACTAATTAAGTACCTATCGATTTTTAAATTTATTAAAGTCAGTGCTAGTGTAATAATTTGCAGCGTTTTCTTGTCAAATCTTTTCATACATTTCTAATAAAAATAATACTATACAAATTAAAAAGAATTCCTTTAAATATTGATTGGAGTACCACACTCGAGTAGAAGAGGTCAATGCACTTTGAAATTTCAACATATATTACTCGAAATGAAGAATGTACTGATTGGTAGGCATCTTCTCTTTGGGCTACCTGCACAACTCCGTGGAAAGAATACAAAAGCTCGATCCATAGCATCGTCTGCTGTGTATCACATCTAAAAATTCAAGAGTTCGCGAAGGAAGACGACAGCTGCGTGTGTGGTCTGTCAAAGCGTGTCGCAGGGCCTTGATGCATTGCGCATCGTGTATGTCATAGACTTTGTGTCGTCACACCAAACACTGAGTTATTCATTGCTGCCTGTAGCTCTACGACACCGATAAGATGGACACGGACAGTGGCGCTGAAGAACTGTGCAGAAAATTCAATGAAGGAGGGAAATGATTAAGTATTGACACATATGTATATTAAGGTTGGTGTTTAAAAGGAGGAAATTGACCAAAGGAGAAACGAGAATTGCAAGAAATGAACAAATTCTAACATGTCACGTGCTTTTGTTCTGCTACGGACGTAGATTGATTTTTTCGTGTTTCCAGGCGCGTCAACTGCATTGGTCATTAGTCCCGTTAGTGTATTGCATGTTTTTTCTCGGGAGATGGCGGTGATCTTCCCCCGCTGGATGGCGAGATCCGGCGCCGACCTACCGTCGGCTAGTGAGGTTTCCCCCTAACCAGGACTCTCCCACCAACGGGGCACCACCCCAGCCGGAACAAGCTCTAAGCTCCCGACCGGTCTCCCGTGGAATATGTGGTAGTGTAGTGCATGTTAATGTAAGTGTGTGTGTAAAGGGAGAGGAGAGGACAATGAAGAGGAAGGAAAGATCGCGCGCGGTCCGTGGCCCGTTTGGTAGGGTGCTGCTCCGGCATTCGCCTGATGTTGATCGGAGAAACCACGGAAAACTACCGATCAGAGCAGCCGGCCGCTAGAATTCTCCTCCAGACAGCGACTGAATTCGACCTAGCTGAAAAGCTAGAGTCGAAAATAATGTTGCCGTGAGAACTCGAACCTAGGACCTCCCGGTCAGAGGCGCTGCAGTGACATCACTTGATGCACTGAGCTACCGCTCCCGGGACGGACGTAGAAATGGTATTGGATTTGCACTGGAAGGTTTTGTAATAATGACCAACTTTTGCTGACGAACTTGTAGTTAAAATACGTCGATGAATATTTTTGGTTTAATAGTTTATTCTCAAGAACAATTGAGAGTGACTGAAATAGACGCCAGTGTCTTCACATACTCAGCTGAAAATTATCAATATTTTTTAAAATGTAGTATCAAAATATCATAACGTCATCATGTGGTCACACAGGCTACTTGATCCTCTGGGAATCGCAGAACTACAGGAACGGGCCATTTACCCGGCACCGTTCTCATCTTCCCTCCAAATCAATAAGGGATGAATAGCAGCAAAGTATAGTGGGGAAGGCAAAAGCGATGTTTCATTATGATATTTCATCAAAAGTGTATCATTTAATATTTTATCTTCGACGATCCCAGACGACCAGTTTTTATTTCATTTGATAATATATTAAATAGTATGTTCCGATAATATATTCATATAATAAACAGCTAGATACTGAATGTGTTTGTTTCGTCAACGATTTTCATTTGTTTCATTGGTTTGACGTTAGCTTGAAGAATTGTAAAAATATTAGGTTAAAGTTTTTAATAATTGTCCATAAGTCTTATTGAAGTTGTTTGTACCAAACATTGTAAAACTGTTAAGCGTAAATAATTGTAAAAATAGTTTCATTTATGATTAAAATTAGGTCAATTTTATCTTATATTCGTGCGTAAAAGAGAGTATTATTATGAAGCCATCAGAGCACGTGTTTCATCGAGACGTTTAACGATGAGGACGATATTCAGCTGTTTGACAATCTTCATACATAAAAATTTGAAAAGATTTTGAAAATTACAGCTGATGAAATTACAACATCCAAATTTCATCAAAGAGCTATTGAGAATGCTGCACGCTGCCTTGTAAAAGAAACGACCAAAGATCAGCTCAGCTCAGTGTTCATAAGGATCCGCTGGCGCCTGGTCGCCCGTAGTCTGTTATTTTCCCCAGATAACTAGATCGTGTGAAATGAATAGCAATGTTGCTCAGCCATACATCACTTCAGACCAGCAACAGCCAGCAGACTGACGATTACTCTGAAGGAAAATGTTTGCGTGAAGTGCGTGTTTTGGAATATTTGTAGTAGTGTGGTTGGTTATTTTACGCTCGTGACAGTGCACTGATTGACTACGGTCTAGCAAAAAACGGAAGGGGCCGTCGCTCCTTTCATTAGAAATGAATGGAGCTTTTCAGAATGGTGGTTTATCTCCCAGTAAGCTATTCCACAATTTTAAAAAGAGAAAATTCAAATTGTGTATTATATTTGTTATACATTTCGTTTTTGATGTGAGAATTCACATATTATTGCCGAGGAAAGCATTTTAAAATTTTGATCTGGGCTGTCCGGGTGACGCCGCGTCGAAGGCTGGGGTGCCGACGTTTCAACCGACATATCGCGGTCCTCTTCAGGGCTTCGACGCGGCGTCACCCGGACAGCCCAGATCATGAATCTGGCCGCGGAAGCCTACGATATCATTTTAAAATTTTTCTACTTCCAGGCTTTAGAAAGTTCTACGGGTTAAGTCCTGAGTCATGACCAGGTGATGCCATACTCAGCAGCACGTTTCACAAAGTAGTATGGTTGTCGAATGACTGTTATTGCCACAATCGACTAGATCAAGATAGTCAAGTATCAAGAACATGCTGAATGAGAAACCACTGAACGGAATTAGAAGCGAGAAGCTGTGGAAGTGAAATCATTGACTGTAGAATTTTCAGCAATTGGTATACCTAAGAATGCAAATAAAAACTAGTGGTGCTACAACAGCACATACTTTCTCGCGTTATTGGAAACAGCTTCGTTATATTGAAATATTGCACTAAGACCTCCGCTATTACCTGAAAAGTGCAATTTAACCAAGAAGCGAGAAACGCACTGTTGCCAGTGCAGCGTTGTCAAAACTATGTGCATTCGCTTGGCGAATAATATCAATTTTTATCTTTATTTATTATCTGTATTAGCTTATTTTCATCTGTATTCAGATTTCAACTTGTTTATGGGATAGTCATAGTACATCATACATTGTTGATAAATAACTCTAATACCAAGAAACGAATTAAATTACTAATATTCTACGATTTGTAATACTAAGTTAATTTATTACCGCCTTTTTATATATTGACACCGCCTCGAACGAAGCGCAGGAAAATACTCTATGATAGTATGTTCGTGACATCGACCACGGTGAAGAACCCCCTAAAAATACTTTAAATGAAAGTAAAATCTCTGTTCTTCAAGACGGATAAAAAATATCTAACTTGAATTTTGTAGTTTTGAAATTTAATTTTTGCAATTTTCCAAAAACCGAGCGATACCCGAAAATGGAACACCATACGTTTTACCGTCTCTTATTACATATGTGAAAAAAAATTTAAAGAAGAAATTTGGAAGCGGTTTTCAAGAAAAAAACTGCGTACGTTTCAAGCAAAACTACTAGCTTTTACAAAAAACATTATTCGTGCCCTTTTCTAAAGAGCTAATTTAGTACAACAGACTTTGTCTGAAACAAAAATCTCTAAAAATTTTGTAGTTAACAATTTATTTGTTTGGAATTTTCGAAAAATCACTGATTTTAACGAACATTACACATGCTTCATTCTCCTAAACGTTCTTCGCCAACAACAACAACACCAACAACATTAATACAAAAAATTTTAAGCCATTTTTTTCAAAATTTTGAAATTTCCCATGGGCTTCATGTAAAGTACTCCCCTAAATTAAAATATCTGTTTCAAATACATCAGCCAGAACGATCGGGGAATATGGATTTGAAGAAAATCGGCCGAACGGTTTATGCGCTAGCGTTTTGAACAGACAGATAAACAGACAGACAGACAGACAGACAGATGATTTGCCTTCAATCGATATTTTGGTATCCCATAAATCCCCAAATCCAAATGACAAATTACCGTAATTGTCATTACGTAAATTTTCGTCACCGCAACTCCGAAGGGACGGTCGTGTCAGTCCACCAAATAAATTTTCTCACGATGGATATCCTCGGCGAACAGATAGGGTATTATTGGTTGGAATAAATAAATAAATAAATAAATAAATAAATAAATAAATAAATAAATAAATAAATGAATAAATAAATAAATAAATATCATTTGGAAGGAAGGAAATTACGTGTTAAAGAAAATAAAAATAAATACCCGGTTAGTACAAGGAAAAACCATCTAAAATGATCTAAGAAGTTGACGGAATAACTAATAAATTAATTAATTATCATATTTTTCATCATCATCATCATCATCGTCCTCGTCGTCGTCGTCATCATCATCATCATCATCATCATCATCATCATGAACATCACTACTACCAGAGCCTCAGCCACCTATGTAAGTCCACGAGGGTCCGCGTGCGGCGCCCGCGCCCGCGCCGCCAGCAGCGCCACCAGCGCAGCGGCCGTTGGCGTCGCTCGCGCGCGCCTCAGCGGCGGCGGGGGCGGCGGGGGCGCGCGAGGTCCCTGCAGACGCATCGCGAGGCGCGGCACGCAGCCTGACGTCACGCTCGCTGCTAGGTATGCACCGCGACGCGCGCGCGCGTACGCCGCCGCCATTCAGCGCCGCCGCCGCCACGGCCCCCAGCCCAGCCCCGCCTGGCGCCCGGGGGTGACCCGCTTGTTTACACGGCGCTCGGGGGCGCGCGCCCCTTCACAACTGTCCCGCCCCGACCAACCCCGTCCCGTCCAGTCCCGTCCCGCCACGTCTCGTTCCACCCCATCCCGCCCCGTCCCGTCCCGTCCCGTCCCGTCCCGTCCCGTCCCGTCCCGTCCCGTCCCGTCCCGTCCCGTCCCGTCCGTCCGTCCGTCCGTCCGTCCACGTCCGAAATCCGTCCGTCCGTCCGTCCGTCCCCGTCCGTCCGTCCCGTCCGTCCGTCCGTCCGTCCCGTCCGTCCGTCCGTCCGTCCGTCCGTCCGTCCGTCCCGTCCCGTCCGTCCACGTCCCGTCCCGTCCCGTCCCGCCCCGTCCCGTCCCGTCCCGTCCCGTCCCGTCCCGTCCCGTCCCGTCCCGTCCCGTCCCGTCCCGTCCCGTCCCGTCCTGTCCTGTCCTGCCACGCCCCGTCCCACCCCGTTCCGCCCCACCCTGTCCCGCTCCGTCCTACTCCGCCCCGCCCTGCCCCTACCCGCCCCGCCCCCCCACCTCAACCCGCCCCATCCAGCCCCGCCTGTTTTCGCCCGCCCTACCCGCCCCGTCCGCCCCGTCCGCCCCGCCTTGTCCACCGTCCCACACGTCCACCCGTCCCACCC
Source organism: Teleogryllus occipitalis (assembly GCA_011170035.1). NCBI lineage: Eukaryota > Metazoa > Arthropoda > Insecta > Orthoptera > Gryllidae > Teleogryllus > Teleogryllus occipitalis. The sequence goes on from BLKR01011111.1 coordinate 21,798, forward strand.
CGTCCCACCCCGTCCCACCGTCCCACACCGTCCACACCGTCCACACCGTCCCACACCCAGAGTCCACACCGTCCACACCGTCACCGTCCCACACCGTCCACACCGTCCACACCGTCCCACACCGTCCACACCGTCCACCGCCCCGTCCTGCCGTCACTGGGGTGGACGCCCCCCCTGGCCTCGGTGGTTGAGGGAGATGGGCTGTTGATACCACATACCCCGCTCATACCAGACTCCTACCCATTGAAGTACACTCATCATCTCAGCATTACCTTTATTATCATTCAAAGGCGGATTACAATTCACTTTCATTAGGGTGCGGACTTAAAACATCGCCAAAAATGATCAATAAAATGTCCTGAAAATTCCGTAAAATGTCCTAAAAGCAAAATGTTGTAAACAATGTGTTCAAAATCAATTCGGTTGAACAACTCCGACTGTTGGATACGTTAATGATGTGATCGAGTCTTCTTCTATTCGTTCAAGTGAACTCAAATTATTGATTCGTAGTGTACTTTGCCAGGAAATCTCTACATTTATTTATCCCTAAATCGGCTAAACTGACAATGGCGCTAATAGATGTCAGAGGAACCGTGGATTGCATACTCACGAAGGCTGACATGACAATTTCTGAGCGAAGAAATTGAATAGGCTACTCAGGAGTTCTGTGGAGAACAGTTTTTGCATCTCGAAAATATTATTTGAAGCAAATACCACTAAAATGAAATTAAAATCGATGATATCAGCGATAACTGCATTAAAAAGGACGGCAAAAGGTGAAAAATGAGATTTTAGTCGAAATGGACGAAAAATGGAAATAATGAATGTCATAAAATTTGGTAATTTCCTTTTGTAATGACATAAAACCAATATTACACTAAACGGCATTTTTCTAAAGCGAATAGAAAAAAATGACATTTCATCAAAATGCGCTCCCTAATTATCATCTTTTCCTGCCATAACATTTTTTGTCGCTTCACGTGTTAGGTCTTCTTTACATCCAGTAATGTTCATTTTTCTTCTTATGTGCTCAGTGCATCAACTGATGCCACTGCAGCGCCTCTGACCGGGAGAATCTAGGTTCGAGTTCCGACGGCGGCAGGATTTTCGACACTAGCTTTTCAGCTAGGTCGAATTCAGTCGCTGTCTGGAGGAGAATTCTAGCGGCCGGCTGCTCTGATCGGTAGTTTTCCGTGGTTTCTCCGATCAATACCAGGCGAATGCCGGGGCAGTACCCTAACAAACGGGCCAAGGCGATCTCTCCTTCCTCTTCCTTGTCCTATCCTCTCCCCTTACACACACACACACACACACACACACACTTACATGCACTACACTACCACATATTCCGGGAGACCGGTCGGGAGCTTGGAGCTGGTCCCAACTGGGCCAGTGCCCCGCTGGTGGGAGAGTCCTGGTTAGGGGAAATCCCACTAGCCGACGGTAGGTCAGCACCGGATCTCGCCATCCAGCAAGGGAAGATCACCGCCATCTCCTTAGCTTGGGTTTAAGAATTGTAATTGAGAAATTTCTGGAAAACAGCAAGGAACACAATTTGTCAGAAATTCCTTTCAATTCGCTGCAAAAAATTGTAAAACAAGGACGTTGCTGTTAACGCTTACATTCACGAGACACGAAAACAAACACTCTCTGTGTTCGATGCACGAAATCAGTGTGTGTAGAACATAAAATCTAGTTTTGTCAAGAATGTGTATAGAGTAAAATTCGAAAACACTATTTTCTTAGTGTTATTATCTTTTTTGTTTATGTTTTACTTCATTCTTTCACAGCTGTCAAGTGTTCAAACTTAGAAAAGATTTCAATACTTTTTCTCAAATTAAAAATTTAATCAAATTGCAAAATACATTTGTGAACCATGCCTGAACAGTTTTTCATCATTGATTAAATATGTTTTTATATGTATTCCGATTTTATTGCATAAGCAACAGCTGGGGTGCCGAGGCACCCCCGTAAGTGTTAGAGGAGGCCGAAATACCGTAAGTGTTCTCGGGTTAATATTTCATGAAAGTAAATTTTCCAAACATAAATAGGGAACAGATTTCTATGTATGTTTTTAAAGGAACTGAATACCTGCATTCAATAATATTTTTTACAGTTTACAAGACATTCTGAATGAATTAGAACTATTTTTATTTTACATATTTTTACACATTATGGTATAATTACATATTTTTACATATTTTAGCTATTACTATACACTTCGTTACATTTTTATACATTTATGTGTCGAAACGGAACATTTCAGATGCGCGTTTGCAATATCAGTTACGGAATCATCTTTCTTACAAATCAAATAAAATGCTGTTGCGTTTCTATGATCACCATGTCTTCGCCATGAATTTTCAAACTCCCTCACCCCCGTTTACAGCGAACTCGGAGTCGGGAAAATGAGTGGATTTTTGTGAACAAAAGTAATTTCAACCACGTGCGTGTTCATATTTCAAACAGGACATTCGTTAATCGATCGAAAAGTAACAAATATATTTTGCAGAAAATTGTCTCACTGTCTTGTTCGAATTGTGTGTGTGTGTGGGGGGGGGGGTTGGAGGGTGTATTTCCTATAATCCCCTACCCCAGGATTTATCACTGGCTAGACGATACTACTACTCACTTGAACAGCGACTCCTCGTAAACATTGCAATACATACTATGAACGTATTTTATATTTCGAATACAATTCTCATATGTGGTGAAGTCTAGTGTGCAATTACTACTGTAGAGGTTGAACCTACTTTCAACCACTCTGAATCCTTGTTAAAAACTGACTGGTATTGGCGACGTTCTATGCTCGGCAAATACTTGTAGAGAACAATTTTAAACACAATAATGAATTTTTATTTTACATATTTTCTATTTTTTTTCTTACGTGTTTTGGAAAAAATAAGTACATATATGTACATATTTTGCATTTTTATTACAATAAATTTCGTTCCCTAATTATAAATAATGCATTCAATACCACCAAGCATTGTCTGAATTGTGTATTTTCAATAACACGCGAAATTCATAAAGTTAAGTTGCAACTAGTCTCAGGCGATAGAAAATTGGCATTCCCCTCGCACGCTGCGCTGCACTCTGCGACCAGAATCCGCCCTCCCCCCGTCTATTCTTATTCTGGTGGCTGATTGCTGTGCGATAACAACCAAGCCCAATGTTGAACCAAGGGGCCGAAGAGTAAACTCAGTTCAAGAGCTGAAGAGAGCGACATGGTCTACTATCTGAATTCGGAGGTATAATGGTTAGCGTTCCGGGTTGTACCCACGTTTGCTGGTTCAAAGTCGACCAATGACGTGGATTTTTGAGGGCGAAAGAAGTTTTCGTACGCCTTCTTTCGAGGGTGAGTAAAACCGGCTGTCCCATGTAGTAGATTTACTGCATGTAAGAGATCCTCAAGCCTAAATGAGGCCTCTGAGCAAAATTCAAATCGCCTGTTTCGTCCCCCAGGATAAGACCTCCGGTGGATGGTGAAAGGAGCGTAGTGAAATGTGCATGGTCAGACGGAACAGCGGGTCTGATGGCCCGAGTCTCGCCACGAAAAATTAGTCATTGACTAACTATCTAGGAGAGTGCAAGACGCCGGAGAGAGCATTCATTGGGCGCTCTTTGATTTTTTTTCTATTATCTTGGGGTTGAGCACCCGTGCGATCTAAGCACGAGCTGTCGCTGTCGGCTTATGGGAGAAAAACAGTCACAAGTGCACATCGCAATTACGTTACTCTTCAAACTTTACCATGTTAATACTCGGAAATGACGCACCCTAGCGTTTTAGAATCCGTGTTCATTGTCTATGAACGCACAGGAGTGAAGCACGGAAGTTCGGGCATTTTATTTTAAAGGCATTTAAAGTTTAAATTTTAAGTTAAAGGCATTTATTTTTATTCAAATAGACAACAAAAAGTGAATATTATTTTGACTAAAATATAAGTTAAAAACGTATTAAAATGAAAATTAAAAAGAAGTTATTGTAAACAAATTATAATAATTGAAAGGATTCAAAGATTTATTCTAACACTCAAATTTACGTATACATTTAGATGAAAGGAAACCATTTTGTCTTTGTAATTGTGATTGCATAAGACAATCAGATTCTTGTTTTGCTCAATGAAACAACAATATTATTTTTCAGTTTCACTACTGATAATCATTATTCTTAGTGGTACATTCAATTTCTGTACGAGGACTAACAATTAGTTGCATTTGCGACACTGTCTCTTCGAGAAGCTTTTGGGAAGTAATCTATGCTCTTTTGAATCCTACATTGGCCTACGTGATTACGCTATTCTAAATAATATATTAATTAATTATATAATATCAATCTAATCCTATCAATCTTAGATAACAAGTAAGGTCCTCGTAAAAGACGGGTGGCCTTATACAAAGAGGGAATGGGATTTCTCACGAGCAAACTATCTTTCGGAATCAGTGAAAGAAATCCAACAATCTTAATTAGTATTATCTCACATTCCCGTAACGACTTTTAACATTTCCTGCCTCCGGAATCCAAGTTCAACACGTCTTGCCTGATAGCGTAACTACGATTGCAACGAAAGACAAAATGCGACACAGTCCTCATACTGTCCAAGCTTGCAGCTAAGTTTCTCACTGGATCGAGAACAGTGTCAAAAAACATAAGGTAAATAATGACGGATAATAAAGAAAGTGGTGCTAATAAAACAAAATACCAAAAATATGCTCCAGAAGCTTTAATAGGTAAAACAAGGCAAAATAAATATATTTAAAAACTCTAGAATTACAGTGAAGTGATTCTTATTGTTAAAAATTTGAAAATCGTAACACTAATAATAATAAACATTTTTCCAAATTACCGGGCTCTAGACGTGAGTTCTGTTTCTTATGTTGTAATCTACACAACACTAATCTACATTTTTCGAAAGTTCTACAAAATTTTTGGTTTTACCTCCACTACATTTTGTAGCGTTTGGTTCCAACATCAAATTATTTTCACTCATGAAACAATGATAATTTTCAAGTGTATAATGTTTGCAAGTGTAAACATGGTAGTAATTATTTATAAAAAAACGAATTCAAAATATTCTTCTGAGGTAATTTGAATGATAGTTAAGAATGTGAAACCCTGCAAATCCACTCAATGTCCGCTGAGAGTACAGAAGTAGAGAAAAAAAATGACTCTACCGTGCATGGCCTAAGATTCACTGCTGCAGGATCATTACAGGACTAGCGTTCTCCAATGCTTGGTCTCTAGTGAAGCATGCCTACCTTCAATACTGTTAAAATAATTTTCCATGATATTGAGGCACTGTAACTTGCAATTGCAACCCAGAAAGTAGCGTGTTTTTACGGAATAGAAATGCATCCTGAAAATAAATTTCGTAGACATTTATCCAACGTGTGAACAGCGCTCTAGATGATCTCTTCACCTGGATCAACCCAGGGCACAACCCATTGCAGCACGGTCGTTTCCTGCGTCAAAGAGTAAAGAACTATTTAGAACGGGAATATAATAAATGTTATTTAAAATTTGTTAAATAACCTTTGTAATGGTTAATAACATTTGTTAAATTACCATGTATCCTTAAAAAATAAAATTTTAACTTTATGTTGTAATTTACCTAGTCTACTATTTTATCCTTCCCTTGCAATACTCTAAATACAGTAATAATAATGATAATAATAAGAAGAAGAATTTTAAAATAATAATATGTTATAACAACAATATAATAATAATAATAATAATACTAATAATAATAATAATAATAATAATAATAATATAAACAGAATCTAAAAAGAATGAACAAGATGCACATTAGTAAAGATCATTCATTTATGTGGCTTACAAAGGAAAGAATAAAGTCAGAATCGGAAGCTGTTTTAATAGCTGCCCAAGATCAGGCGTTGAGAACGACATTTTGATAAAGCGGTTCACAAACTTTTCAAAAATGATAAATACTACATTTGCCAGAAACAAGTTCATTTATCATATCGTCTCAGTTTGTCCAATTCTAGCAGAGACCGAATATTTGAAAAGACATGACAGGGTGTGCAGTTACCTCCACTGGCAGATCTGTACAGCCCTCGAAGTTCCTATCACATGCGCCAAGTGGAACGAACTCTCACCGCCAGTGACGTCAGTTCGACTGTGTACAATATTGTGCGACCAGCAAATTCAATCTGATCGTACGATAGCGGCAAACAAAGTGAATATTGTTATCCGGGATTTAGAGAAAAAATATTGTCTACTTGTAGATGTTGCTGTGCCATGCGATCAAAACGTAACCAAGGAGGCAGAGAAACGTCTACAAGAGTTTGGAAATCGAGATCAGCCGAAAGTGGCGTATTAGCACAGGTCATCCCGATAGTTATCGAAGCTTTGGTATTTGTTCCACAAAACTTGTGTAAGAACTTGGCTAAGCTCCCTGGTCATTCAAAAGACTGGAATGTGCAAGACATTGCTTTGTTTGTAACAGTTACATCTTGGCTGTCCGGATGACGCCGCGTAGTGGGCTGAGAGGCCGACGTTTCGCCTGACATGTCGCAGCGTCACCCGGACAGCCAAGAAGTAATCGACGCGAACCGCGGAAGCTTACGTGTACATTTGTTTGTAACATCCCACATTTTCCGCAAACAGTTGTAGGGGCACCGATAGTCCGTAGATCTGCTACTTAGGGACCTAGTTGCAACCTGGAGTAGACTTTATAATTAAACGACCCATAACATCATTTTTCATTAACCTCTCCACCTTTCTTAATTATCGTCTCATATTATTTCAGTAGTGTACATAGCTTTTGCGGTTCTCACACGCAACCAATATTTATAAATGATGTCTCTAAAGAAAGATAATTTCGCGGAGACGTGACGAATTGCACAATGACTTTAAAACTATGAAGCATTTGTTTTAAAAAAACGCATCTAAATATTCATGTCAAATGCGAGTCACAACATTTCCAGTATTAATGAATCTATATTGTTAAATAAATCATAAACAAAGCGTTCTAGAGCTTTAAAAAGTAAAGAAACGTGCCTCATATCATAATCTACAGGATGAGATCTTCTTGAAGATTGGATTTCATTTTGCTGATTCGACGCTTCTCTATTCTACCCCATCTATTCAGAACCTGTAGAATCTGCAACTGAATGTGAAATAAAACTAATTACTTGATATTCTACGCAACTGAATAACACGGATTATCTCTCTGCTCAGTAATAGCGTTAATTAAATAGTGTTGACAAGGGTGTATTTTATTGTTATTAATTACAAGGCGACATGTATAATAGGTGACGGAGGATAAGAGGGTCTTGAAGAAAAAGATATATTACAGGCTTAATATAGAAAAAAGAAAATATGGAAGATGGTGAGGTTTACCATGCGAGAGTTCTCGCACGGGTACGCTAGTAAATAATAAACTTATTAATGATTTTCAAATTTTTCTTCTATTCAGTGTGTTGGTCTTCAAGTATATGTATGAGTAACCTAAAAAAATAGTTTTGGTTTCTAACATCAAAATTATATCAATGTATTAATAAACAAAATTCACTTAAAATTGAAAAAAGTATCAAGTTTTAAAGATAATATAAGAAGTTCTTTAACTCGCGCTTGTCTAATAAGAAATTGAATTGCTTCTTAAAATCTCTACCAATTAGAAATTAATCCAAATAAATTTTCCCGGGAAATATTTAAAGCTCCATGGTTCATGAAAAATCAACATTTTCAAAAAGAATTATCCATTGAAAACCTGGATCACATTATGTAATAGATTTTACTTTTCTCTCCTTGCTTGTTCAGCTTTTACAAAATATAATCTTGGTCAAATTTTTAATAGCCTTTTTCGCCCCGTCATTCAGAATATGTACTTCATTCCCTATAATTTGTTCCTTGAATTTAAAACACATTGATGTTTTTTAAATAAACGGTATACACAATTTTGAAAATATTTACATTAGAGAGACCTTTCAAGAGTTATCTTCAATTTATTATGTTTAATATATATGAATACGTTTATTGTATTGTTTTGTAATGAGTTTTATATTCATGTGTATTGGTGTATATGAACGAATTCAAACACTCGTAAGTCAGTGTAGGGGCAAATAAGGGGAACTAGTATGTTAAGAAATCGCAAATATTTTTCCTCCACCTGCGTGAAACCCAATAATAAGTATATCAGTGTATAGCGTGTTCCTAACTTCTAAGACACTCCATGTGAAAAATATCATATTTGGTGTCTATTTTTTTTTTTTTTTTAATAAAGTGCAAAACAATCTTTTGGCAAAATTCTCGGAAGACTATTGAGCTTTAAAAACATTTTTTCTCCTCTCAAACACAAATAAAATTTTAACTATAACTTCACTAGTATTCACAAAGTATATGCTTTTAAATTCAACACGATGGTTTGACTTTTCGTATTTGTATTTGAGGAAAAACAACTGCAGATTTTACGTTTCCATAATTTTTGGACCTATTGTAGTTTAATGTAAATTTTTACTGTCAGTGATATCATAAAAGAGCAATATCGTTTTAAAATAAATAATGGGGGAAAACATTGAGCATTTTTTGAGAACATTTCATTGACGATGTTTAAAATACATAATTTTGTGCTTAAACTATCTCAATAATTTTGAAATCTCAGGAAACTATATAAAAAATTATTTAGAGCTTTGATGTTTGCAAATGTAACAAACTATAAAATACATCGTGAATTCGAACCTTAACTAAGAGCGAAACGTTCCAAAAAAACATATTTTATGAATTTATGAGTTCTAATCAAATTCACACTCGCGCCGTATATTTTCGTGCCTTCTCCTCTATTCGTTCACATAGTTTCTAAAAAGTCTGAGACGTTTTTGAGAAAATCTTGCAACGTATTGTCAAGTTTTTATCCAAAATTACGCAAAAACTTTAAATATTTTGGAAGAATTATTCATTACATCATTTGAAGAGTAATAGTTTAAGAATTTTTTGCATTATACATAGCTTCAATGATGAAAGCGTATGTTCTTCAATGGAATTTCTGCAATTTTCGAAAATTCAGAGATTTTAATGATAACGACATTTTCCATATTTATAATTGCACCGTCCCCTATTTGAGCAACATATTTAAGGAACAAATTTTTATTCATTTTTGTGAAAATATAGAAAATATATTGCTGCTTTCAAATGAAGTAAGTACAAAGATTCTAATATCAATTGCTAATCCGCTGAGCGTCGAGTTCGACTATTCTTTAATTGCTCGAGTTCGACGATTCTTTAATTTAGAATGAATTCTGTATAGAAATTACCTCTGAACAATTTTACGGGCATTGAGCTTGGAGATTCGGTAGGCACAGAATATCAAATTACGAAATATTAGAAGGTTACGTTGAGAAATACGTGAGTTATAAACATATAAATGAGCTCCACACTGCTGGGAAATGTCATCTTTGTTTCCCAGTACAAAGAAAAGCATTTGCTGTTTATAAATGTCAATGTACTACTCCGGTTCAAGAAACGGTATTGTTATTGCCTCTGTTTTTCGCTATAAAAGTTCAAAAGGGATGTTTTATGCAAATAATACCACCTTGCGATAAAACAATAGAGAATTGAAACAATATTTAACGTTGGTGAAAAATGTAGTTATTTGAAATATTCTGGCAAAGATAAAGGATATTTAAAGTAGGCTATACAATACATACGCTTTTGGTTTGCAACGTTATTTTCTCTGAAACGGTTATTCTGAAATGAACGGTTAGTGTTTTACATTAGTTAAGAACATTTTACAATTGTTTAGATTGTGAGGTAAATTTGAACGGAAAATAAAATGTATATATCAAAGACAATAACAGCAAACTCCCCCAACATTTTTGAGCATGTACATTTTTACATAACGTAAATCTAACTTAAAAACAAATTTTAAAAATAAATATTAATTAAAAATCAACACAAATATGACCATACAAATTGAAAAAAAATAGTTAAATTAAGAGTATAACAAGCTTGTAAATGAATTGAATGAATCAAACAACCGTGTAAGTTTCAGCTTCAGGAAAAGTAAGTCTTAGTGCTAGGCACCAATATTTTCAAATGATTTTTACACTTTTTTAATGATATTTACATTATTATTATTATTAGCTTTATTATTTAATAATAATGTTCTTTATGATAATGATGATGAAGAAATTAATATATTTAAAATTAAATAATATGCTAATGTTGAGAAATAAATTATGAAGTTCCTATCTCTACCGTAAGGCATATCAAACGTATTCCAACATTGGCATGTAAAATTCATGAGAAGTTGATGAACTTGTAATAAACACTCACAATGCCAATCGCAGTACAAAATGTTCCCTTTAGAAGCTTCACGCTCCCTCTGCCAGAGCGCAGTGCAGCGCAGCTCTGCCACTGGCGACATCTAACGACGTATCGTTGAACTGCAAACCTCACTATCGATCCAATCCACGCGGGACGGGAGAAAGGGTTCTAATTTTGAATTTAAGAACTTCGTAAACGCAAAATGTGAATAAACAATAAGTGTAATGAAAGTAAATAAAATATTGCATTTATTTAAAAAGTTCCTTTTATTCACCCGAGACGTTTAAAATTAATGATTGTTAAATACAATTAAGCTTTTACATCTTTTCTCAATTCTTCTTCTTGCATACAATTTTGAGTTTAATATAAAAGCTATTTGTTGTTGAATGCAGAAATATTTGTGCTTAGAACCCTCTATATTTTCTACTTCAGCCCAGCCAATGTAACTGAATCACAGTGTTTAATTCCCAATTTTTTTTATCAGCACCAGTTTGTTTTCAAAACATCATTTAACAATATTAATAGTGTAATTACCACTTCATACTATTGCCTGGCATGCGTAATATGTTTCATCAACCTCTCAAAGAGAATTATTATGCACAGCATTCAAAAGAGCCTCCAGCACTCTCGATACCAACAGTCGATCGCCCGCCGGAGCCATCTACCTCCATTCAGCCGCACCACCGCCCCCGGTCACCATGACGACTGCCAAACACAAACAAGCGAGGATGTGCGGTTTCGAACAAGCATGGCACATGTCAACAGTGGGCGGCCGCGGTTGAGCGCATGAACGTTGGAGCCCCCGAAACCCAAGCTCGCCGTCAGCTCGTCCGGAGGCCGTCGTCCAGCGGTTAGCAGCGGCTGCCGGAGGCCGGAGATCGACGCCCGTCGCGAGCGGCGCCCTGGGCTCGCAGCAGCCGCGTCTTCATCTCGTGCCGTCAGCTGAGCGCGCTTCGCGCCGTCGCCTGCCACCATTCCGGGCCTCACGGGCAACATGTATTCGTCGGGCCCGCCCTGCGCGCCGTGCCCGCGCCCGCCCTGCCGCGAGCCCTACACCTACTCCAGCGCCCCCAGGGCCATCTGCTCGCAGCGCAAGAAGTACCGCAACCCGCCCTCGTGAGTACACGCCCCGCGGCGGGCGCTAGCCCGCGCGATGTCCATGACCTTCCCACAGCCCTGCGTGGCTCCGCACGTTTGTTTGAGCCACGGAATTCCGACCCCCCCCCACACACACACACACCTTTACTAACATTAGTTGAATGCACGATAGCAATGAGCGTTTGTTGACAGGTGACAGAATCAACAGCCTTCATACTGCTCGTTCTGTATATTTTGCGAATGTTCATTCCCGCCTGAGATATGGCATAATATTCTGGGGAAATACATCTTATAGCTCCCAGACTTTTAGATTACAAAAACGAATTGTACGAATAATAACCAAATCCCACCCACGTGATTCATGTAAGCCTCTCTTCATTAATCTAGGAATTCTACCATTACCGTGTCTGTTTATTTACGAATCAGTGGTTTTTGTCAAAAATGACTTGCTTAAGGGCGGAAATATATTTTCAGAAAATGCCGATGTCTATTACTATAACACTCGACGTAGAAATCATATTCATCAGGTGACAGTATCAACAGCTCATTACAAAAAATTCACATACAATACATGTACATTATTTTACAACACTTTGCCAGATGACATTAAACGATTAAATTCGATAGAAAAGTTTAAATCCCAAGTGAAATCGTTTCTGCTGCATAACTGTTTCTATACAATTAGAGGCTATACTGAGCATCACAAGAAAAGTAACATTAATTTTAACAATGATACATAATGCATTACTTACCATTTTAACTGTATAAATGTGTATAAACAACCTGTAATAAGTATTCCTCAGCCTCCGGGTCAATGACCCCCATCTCGATCAGGTTTTTCGTCCAGTTTCCCTGATCCATTGAGCAAATGCTGAGATGGCCCCTTGTTTTGCTTGTGGACATAAATGTAACTTCATTTTCTGTGCACGTCTTCTAAAATTCAGTGGGAAATACAATTATTCAAATTATCGTTTTCATGTTGTCGCGGCAGGAAGTATTATTATTAACAACATGGATAAGAGCCAAAATTTATTGTTTATTTATCCTTGAAAATAGATTTTATTACATGGGAGCTTTTTTTTCAAAATTTAAGTAGTATATGACTTAGTGTAGGGATCACAGAATTTTGAAAATGTGCACACAATTCACTTTTCCCCATAACATTTATCATACGCAGTTTTAACTGTTTTTGACGTAAAATTTAAAAAATCTAATAACCAGAAATGTTCGCTTTCGTGTAATAAAAACTATTTTCCATCAAAAAATAAGTTATATATTTAATATAATAGCCCGGTTGTAGAAATAAACAACCCTCCCACCTCTAGCGAAATGAGGGCTCAAGAAAACCAGCGCATTTGCCTTCTTCAGTTTCAAAATCTCACTCAGAATAAAGTACATCCATAAACAATGTATTTGAAAAGGTTTTGAAGTGCAATGTTGGTTTACATTCTGAAAATGTCTAAAGTATTTAAAGAACGTGGTCAACTTTGAAAATATTGCGTCCTAATATTATCAAATATTATTTAAAACTGATGTTATTAGATGGCATGAATTTTTTTATATTTAAATAACAATTAACCGTGACATATGTAAATGTTACAGAGATTCACAATTTTACGCGTAATTCTGTTCGAGAGCGTAAGAATTTTAAGAGAGAAACATTGTAATAATCGTCAGAAACATATATTGTCTGTGTTACGTTGAAAAGTTACAATGTTCATCAAATCGTGATTTCATTCTGCTAAACAGCATAGTTCAGTATAATGCTCTATATTTTTTATTTTATGCCACCTGTTTACTTAGTAGTGCATTACTTTTATTCACAATATATACATGTATTTAATATTTGGAACATGACTCTTGATAGATTTTTTTGTATAATGAAATTCTAAAGAATACATCAGCTGTCTCTAGAATTGCAACTCTTGTTCACGTTGTCCTAACGAACTAAATTACGAGCCACGGTAAGAATGTAGGTTGTAAAACCCCAAAAAGATTCTTGTTTATGTCAAAACTTATCCTGAAGAAAGCCTATATATATTAGCATATAAACGTGAAGGATTCCGTTACAATAAATCCGAAATTTGAAAAGAATATGGTATACATGTATTTGTCACACACTTCTTTGATTGCTTCATCCAAATAGCTCTTTTTTGTATATCTCCTTTTCTCTTCTACGTTCTTCATTTTTTGAATGCAAATTGAGAAAGGTTGAATGGGTTCCTCACATAAATAAAAGTGTATTATTGGAAGGACTAATATTTCGAATTTAAATCATCTATTTTAAATATGTCATTCATTCTCGTGCTTGAATAACATCACAGGAATACTGCAATTTGTGTTCCAATTATGCAATTTTTCTCTTATTTTTTTGTTTATTTTATAACTTACAGGTTCCGTTAATATTTCCAATTTTCATCCGAGTTTATGCTGATTCTCTTGAATAAAATAATTGAATATATACTGAGAGCATGAACTACGTTTTAGTTCGTAATTCCAACGAACGTTGTTTTAAAACTGATCTGTACAAAAGCACTCGCTTGCGATTATCTAATGATTATTTTAGTTAATCTTGTCCAAAAATATTTTTAATATATTTTGATTTTGTTACATTTTTAAATCACGACAAGTCATATTTTTGGAGGAGAAAAATGTATACGTTGAGAATACTGCGTCATACATTGTTTGAACACTAAAAATGTTTTTATGCAAGCTCAATTTCATCTTACCTACCAAAAACAAGTATACATTTCTATCACTGCGAAGAGGTTTCCAGAAGTTGGATGCTTTTTTAGATAAATGCGAATAGCGCTTTACGGCCACACCACGCTTTAAAATAGAACTGGTCTCTCGCATTCTAAGAAACGCCCGTGCGTGACAAAAGTTTTCGTGCCTCAACAGGTAAGCGACGTGATGTGTAGTGTGAATTACTGCCATCATCTAAAGCGCTTCGAAAAACACGGCTTCTATTTAGCGCAGTCGAAGCCCCAGCTTATATTCATTTTTATCCTCCATTCGTTCACGAGACGACAATGTGATTGTAGTTTAATAATCCATTACAGTGAAAACATTTAACTTACTGTTAATTATAATAAAAACCACTACAGAAAAGTCAACAAATCTTGTTTCAAATTTTCATATAGTAAAAATAATAGTTATATCGTCTTCATATTATAACCGTTTAAGTATAGCATTATTTCCTGCAAATTCAACTATATGTTCGAGGTAATTAAATTCAATCTACAATTGAAAGTGCGAGGGCAACGTTATGGAAACATTTGTATCATACATGCATAATATAGATATCACAATGTTCTTACAAAAACTAACATTATCGTCCAAACGCGATACAAAATTGTTAATAAGTTGTGATCTGTGTATGGTAAGCAGTAGGAAGTGTCTGTATGTACTGAATATCCGGATTTACACAAATATGATATTTCTTCTAGCGTACAAAAAATTGGGTTAAAACTGTATTACCTTAATTCCGTCATTTCAACAACAGATATTGACACATGCTCTTGCAATTCATCGTCACGAAAAACACCGAATGAAGATTGATGTCCAATCCGGTAGGCACCTCCCAAAAAATTCCTCGCTCTCCACCTTGAAAAGGACAAGAACCGAATACATCAATACAGGATTCCGCCGGGAATGACAAATCGATGAGGAAAGACGAACCCGGGACTCGAAAACACGCCCATCGATTATCCCATTTCCTCGAGGCCGTCAATTCATTTGATTCACTGTGAAGAGAGCCATTTGTCATCGAACCAAGCGGGGCCAGGCGTCTTCCGCGAGGGGCGAAGCATTGAAGAGATTCGTCCTCACGTAGCGCGGTTCCCGGGAGGAAAAGTCCGCGAGGGGATTTACTGTCGCGAGACGCCGCGTGCATAAAGAGACATCGGGCGGAAAAATCCGTTTACACCCCGGACGTCGTTAATTTAGCGACGTTCGCGAGCGCGCGCACGCGGTCGCGCAGCACGAAACAAAAGAAGAGCTTGTCGCGCCCTCCACGTGGGCGCAGGAGAAATTGCGCGCTGCCGCCGTCGCCACCACCACCACCGCCACCACCGCCACCACCGCCGCCTGTCGCGAGTCTGCGCTGCGTGTTGGGAGTTGAACAGGAAGACAGTTCGGGTGCTTTTAATAAGTTAGCGAACTCTACCAATCCCTGAACACTTGTTAATGTAAAATTATTTTCATGCCTGGGAGAATAGTAGTGATAGATGAGTAAATAGGAGATAATTGTTTAGTAATACAACATTTCGAGCATCATTTACGCCCCTTTTCTAGACCCAAACAATGTAGAATTTGGAAATGACGAAAGAGAGTGATTTAAAATGTAAAACAGATATTTAAAACTTAAAAATTAATCAATAAAGTATTAAGCAAGTACCATTAAATCATAATTTTACCATAAAATCTAATCCGGAATCATTAGGGACCAATCAAATTTCCGTTTTACGGAGGATTCTTTTTTACTCAGTTTGGACTGTTTCTGGCGCCTTTGAGATGTTAATGATATCTCTGAGCCGAAATTAAATAACTTTATTATAATATTTAAAATCCATACACAATTAGACGCATTTACAAAGGAGAATACAAATAATGAAATATTAATAATGAAATATTCTTAGCTTCTGAACGTTAAATGAACGAACAAAATAATCTGTACTGTGCATTAGTTACCTGCGGTTTTTTGATAGAGAATATATGTAGCAAATTATTTATTCTTAAATTTCTTCTTCATATACGGATGGTAAACTCATGCCCATAGACATTACTCATAAAAGCTTACCATTACAGAAAGAAATAAAAATTAAGTAAGAGCTATTAAATACAAAACTACAAAATACAAGATACAAAATACCGCTAAGGTATCAAAATAAAAAAGTCATTACATAATACTGAAATAAAAAACAAGAATAACACAATTTGTTAACAGTAGAAGCTTAGAAAATATTATTCGTACAATTATCAGCTAAATTTAAGCTTGCAGAATAAATTTCAGGACTTCGGAATAACTATTGTTTCGTTTACTAGATCTTTTGTAGGATAGGACTGAGAAATGGTATTGTCACATCCATTGTCAATGTCTGCATCAGCCAAACCTTCTTTATCGATATTGATTACTTCATAAGCACTCTTTACAATCAGTGTAACCTATTCACATCGTGAACTGCGATTTCTGTCCTTTTGTGTTTGCAAATCGTGCATTCTAATAAATGAAATTAAGAAGATTTTTAGAATGGTCGCTACACAATCAAATCGTGGATCAAAATTATCTGAAGCAATTAAAATAGTCATACCTAGAAAACATTTTCTTTCTAAACTTTTACAAGGTATCAACCTCACCAGCAATTTTATT
>BLKR01011112.1:0-38526 GCA_011170035.1 Teleogryllus occipitalis
GACAGACGGCCAGAAGGACAGACGGCCAGACGGCCAGACGGCCAGACGGCCAGACGGCCAGACGGCCAGACGGCCAGACGGCCAGACGGCCAGACGGCCAGACGGCCAGACGGCCAGACGGCCAGACGGCCAGACGGCCAGACGGCCAGACAGACAGGACAGACAGACAAGAGACAGTCAGATAGACCTTTGCCATATATTAATTTTTCGGTATCAGCGACGCACATAATTTGTATTCGAGAAATAAAAGAAAGTGGACACAAGTTTACATAGACGCCAATTATTTCGGGAACATAGTTCTGTACTTGACCGCTGTAGTTCATTCATTTCGGGTGTCTGGCTGTAATAAATGAATTGTGGTATACTGATAACTTTTTGCAACTTTCGTGTTTTGGATGCTGATTGCGAAACTGAAATTCGCCACCAAAAATGTTTGTTAGAATTTGAAACTGAAAAAACGTGAAGAAACGTTTTTGGTTTTTTCTTAACTTCCAACTATCAACTTTTTGTAAAACATTATATACTAAAGGCAGTATCATAATCAAGACTATAAATAAATTATATAATAAGAGAAGTAATAACAAATTATATAATGAGATAATTAATAATAAATTATATTACATCATCGCTACAAGTGCCATTCCAACAGGTGCCACGAGTACACGACGACATAGATTGAACATAACATTATTTTGAGGCAGTAATACAACCTTAACAATACAACTTGTCTTGCAACCCCCCTGCCTCACCACTACTCGAGTGTCTGCCTACGTACCTCTCTTAGCACTCTATCCGTCTTATTTTGTAAGCGTCATATATGCCGTCATATATTTCTGTGTTCGGAACCATATTGTTATATTCGAAACCGTATTGTTGAATTTGAAAGACCTTTTCGAGACGTCTGGGAGTTCCTTTAATGCGAACTTTAAGTACATATACACGACCTTAAAAGAGAGTTTTCTAAACTGATAATAAGTGTGCCTTGGCGACGTCTTTTATTTGTGACTGTAAATTAGAGAACGGAACTGTCGAAGTGGTAGATGCTCTAACTGCTTGCTCTGAATTGACACTTGAGGCATAAACAGCTGGCCCTCGGGTCAACTGGCTGGCAAAAGATTAACTTGAAGAGCGATGGCGTACTCTAGAAGCTCAATGTTTCTAGAACGAGCCCAAAAGTCATCTACTGACCTGAACAAAGAATACATGATATTGCTACGCGCATTTCAGATTGCCATTGAGCACACAGCATTCATAACGGGCACATTACTTCAGAGGTGTTTCTGGATACTAAGGCGCCCATGGCAAGCATAAAATTTGCGCCCTTGTCAGAATACTTCAAATTAGGGTTTGTGTTTTTGTTTTAGCGGGTATACTCTAAATAGGGTCCGTTGTGAGTGGCGCCCATGGTGTTGCCTGCCATATCGTAAATACGCATCTGCGTCACAGCTTTATTATTCTTTGACAAAATAAAAATATCCGTTTCAAATTACCAAAGCCACGAAACCATTCAGATTGAGTGAGGAATATCAATTTTGAAGAAAATCGGCTGAACGGTTTAGGTGCTAGCGTTGACCACAGACGGATAGACGGACGTTTTGCCATCAATCGATTTTCCGTATTAAGGACTATCAAAACATGAATTCTGGGTACACCACGTGTAACAGATTTTTTTCTAAATTCAGCAACAGGGTATATCCACTTTTTCGTTACCGCAGCCCGTTAAAAACAGTATTTCTGTCGAAAATTCGCCGTTTTTTGGCGCACGATTATATAACTTTCTCCTCTTTCGAAGAACTTCGTAAGGCGAGAAAGTAAAACAAATGAAATTCTTGACGCTGTTCACAGCGTATCTGAGCGTGGGCGACTACAACGTGGTGGCGGTGGACTGGTCGAGCTGGGCGTCCAGCAGCACGTACTGGTGGTCCAAGATCAGCGTGCCGGCCGTGGGGGAGCTGGTGGGCCAGCTGGCCGTGATGATGACGCGCGAGGGAGCCAAGGCGAGGGACATGCACCTGGTGGGCCACAGCCTCGGGGCGCACGTCGTGGGCGCGGCCGGCAGCTACCTCGCCCGCCACGATCGCGGCGCTCGCGTCACCGGTGAGCACCACTTCACACGCTAGGCTTTACTCGATAGATCGATTGAATGGTAATTGATTGATTGAATGATTGATTTTTTCGTGTTTCCGGGAGCGTCAACTGCTTCAGTCATTAGTCCCGTTAGTGTTGTGCATGTTTTTCCTCGGGAGATGGTGGTGATCTTCCCCCACTGGATGGCGAGATCCGGCGCCGACCTACCGTCGGCTAGTGGGGCTTCCCCCTAACCAGGACTCTCCCACCAGCGGGGCACCACCCCAGCTGGGACAAGCTCTAAGCTCCCGACCGGTCTCCCGGAATATGTGGTAGTGTAGTGCATGTTAGTGTAAGTGTGTGTGTAAGGGGAGAGGATAGGACAAGGAAGTGGAAGGATAGATCGCGCGCGATCCGTGGCCCGTTTGGTAGGGTACTGCTCCGGCATTCGCCTGGTGTTGATCGGAGAAACCACGGAAAACTACCGATCAGAGCAGCCGACCGCTAGAATTGAATGGTAATTGCGGACGCGTCAACTGCTGAGGTAATTAGTCCCGTACGTGTAGTGCATGTTTATGATCGTGGGAGGTGGCAATGATCTTCAGCTGCTGGATGGTGAGATCCGGTGCCGACCTAACGTCGAGGCTTGCACGAGGTTTTCCCCAACCACATGTCTCCCAACAGCGGGGCACTGCCCCAGCCGGGACAAGCTCTAAGCTCCCGACATGTGTGTTAGTGGAATACATCTAAGAGTGTGTGTGTAAGGGGTGAGGATAGGACAAGGAAGGGGAGGGAAAGATCGCGTATGGTCCATGGCTCTTTTTGTTGGGGTACTGTCCCGGCGTTCGGCTGGTGTTGAACGGAGAAACCACGGGAAACTACCAATCCGAGCAGCCGGCCGCTTGAATTCTACTCCAAACAGCAAATGAATTCGATCTAGCTCTCTGGCAGTGACATCAGTTGATGCCGTGAGCCACCAATGCCTGTAACAAAACTTTATACTTGCCTTTACTTGTCGCAGGGGCTTGAGGCAGGTACAGGCAAAAATGGTTGCTCAAGGCTGAGGGGTTCGAATCCTGCGAAAAGGTACGGTTGTTTTCATCATGTATTCTTGGCATGGTATGCCGGCGAAGTTTAGCCCAGAGCCAGGATTGCCGCTGTCTGGGAGATCCTAGAGTTCGAGTCCTGAAGGAGATGGAGACGACACTAGCTACACTGGGAGGTCGAATTCTGCCACTGACTGGAGGAGAATTCTAGCGGCCAGCTGTTCTGATCGACAGTTTTGCATGTTTCTTCCAATCAATACCAGGCGAATGCCGAAGCAGCAGCCTAACATACGCATCCTAACATAACATGGACCGCACGCGATACTTCCTTCCTCTTCCTTGTGCTATCCTCTCTCTCCTTAAACACACACAGAGTTATATGCACTACACTGCCACACGTGTCGGGAGATAAGTGGCGAGCTTAGAGCTTGTCCCTACTGAGGCGATACCCCGCTGAGGGTGATCCTTGGAGAAGGAAGTGGCAATGCAACGTGTAGGATGGCGTCGGCTCTCACCATCCAGCGGGGAATGTGGTCACCTCCCGGAACATATATTCATTAACAGGATTAAATGTTCATAGCAGTCTACGTGGCGGAAACGCTAATCAATTAATCGATCGAAACTTTACCCACCCGCTACCTTGGGTGGTACCTCATTCCAATTTTTTAAGTAGTACACCCCCAGCAAAGTTTAGAAAACCACATCCAATGGGATATGATCAACCATTTTCCTTGTAGGAAAACAGAATATTTAGACCTAAAATGCGAATGTAAAGAAATGTAGAATCCATATGTAATATACCTTTTATAGTCCTTCGAAGTTCAATAATAATAATCAAGGAAACTATTTGAATACTTTAAACACTTAAAAGAGACATTAATTTTAGTGCAATGGCATTAATAATACCAATAATACAGTACGCACATAATGGAATGTTACAACAATTTCATATCAGAGGCGGTGTTGTGAATTTATTACAGGGAGAGAAGCGGTCTTGAAGAAAATTGCGGACGTATTCTTTCATTGCTTTCTTCGCAAGAATGGTATTGAATACGTATCTTCCAAGAGATAAATTAATTCCTGATTACAGTATATCTAAACCCCAGTTAATCGAGGCTCCGGATGAATCGAGGCAGTCCTCAAAAACAACAAATATTTCATTGAAAAACTGAACCTAAGGGCATAGGGGTTATGATATGTGTTGTATATTAAAATAAACAAGAAGTTCACAAAATGCTTCAGGAATTTGAAGGAAAGGCAAATTGAACGAACATATTTATTCAAACGGACAGGGAAAGTCAAACGCGAAAAGTCATTTATTAGTACTTGGTTTTATTTGCACATCAACTTTACTGTATATTGATCAAACATACCTCGAAAGTTAAAATGGAGTCGTTTTAGACATTTTGAAGGTCTCTTTTACGTCTATATTTGCAGAGAAAAGATCTATATCTACTATTACGTCTATATCTCTATATTTGCAGAGAAAAGATTCGTGGAGGATTCTAACAGATAGGTTGCTTCAAAGGTCCATTCTCAGCATACCTCACAGCAAATGTTCTATGTGCTAGGGTTGGATCCAGCCCTTCCGGGATTCCAGTATTACGAATACGCAGAAGGGCGTCTGGATGAGACAGACGGCGAATTCGTGCAGGTCATTCACACGTGCTCCGGAGCGCTGGGCTACACTTCCCCCATCGGCCACGCCGATTTCTACCCCAACAACGGAACTCCCATGCAACCTGGTTGCTGCTGCATGCCAGAGGTCGTTCGTAAGTAAAACGTCGGATTCTTTTTTTTTATTTTTTATTTATTTATTTTATTTTTACAGATCATACATAGTTCAGTACATATAACACTTTACATATGTATTGATTGCTTACATTCTAAATTACCTAAAATTAAACTAAAAACTAATTCGGGTGAGGAAATCTTTTCCAGACACCTCTAAAAACAATCTACTTCGGCAAATTTGGTTAGGAATGCCTGGTATGGATATCTATTTTTTAATCGGGTTCTATGAGGAGATTTCCGGAGTCTGAAGTTGTCTAGGTGAGGAATTTGAGGTATGGAGTGATAGAACTGGGTTGAGAGGTATGTCATATGGTGTTGTATGGAGTCAATTTGAAATTCTTTGTGGAGCTGTGAGTTTGAGACAAACCAAGGTGCATTTATGATAGTTCTAAGAAACTGGTTTTGGACTATTTGGAGCTTGTTTAGGTTTGTTCTTGCAGCGGAGATCCAAACTGGACAGGCGTAAAGGAGGAGTGGTCTAATGATACTTTTATAGATGGATATGGCGGTTGGGAGTGGGAGGTGTGAAGATCGATTAATGATGGGTTTTAGTTGGTGTATCTTATTTTTTGCCTGCTGTATTTTACTATTGATGTGTTGGTTCCAGTTCAGCTTGGTATCCATGTTTAGACCGAGATATTTGACGGTACTATTTGGAGGGAGCCAGTTAATGGGTTCATTATTTATTGTGAGCGGTGCTGGAGGTGTATAGGGTCTTAAGGTGAATATTTTAATGGCTGTTTTGGTAGGATTCAGTTTTATTTTTAAATATGCTGCCCAACTGTCTATGAGATTGAGATACAGCTGAAGAGAATTTCTAATATTTACTAATGAATTACCGGCAAGGAAAATTGCAGTATCATCCGCGAATTGGGCTGTTTGTATGTTTTCTAATTTCGGGAGGTCGGATACATATAAATTGAAAAGTGTAGGGGATAGTGGCGATCCCTGTGGTAAGCCAGCACTTATTTGTCTTGGATTTGAATGATGATTGTTGACGGTGACTGAAAACGTTCTATTTTCAAGGTAGGAGGATATTATTTGTGTGAGATAATATGGGGTACCTAGCTTTTTTAGTTTGTAAATCATTGCTTTGTGCCATACTCTATCATAGGCCTGGGTGATGTCAATAAAAATCCCGACTGTGTGCTTTTTATTTTGAAAGCCTGTGTGGATATATTCTGTTAGCCGTAGAAGTTGATGACTGGTAGAGATTTTCTCGGTGAATCCAAATTGCTGTTTGGGAATTGCATTAGTCTGAATCAAAAATGCTTTTAAGCGCGTAAGGATAGTTTTTTCCAAAATTTTCGCAAAGGTAGGGAGCAAACTAATAGGACGGTAACTTTCAACTAATGAGGGGTTCTTGTTTGGTTTGGGAATCGGTATGATGACCGCGTGCTTCCAAGTTAGAGGAAAATATCCGATTCTGAGACACGAATTATAAATGTTTGTAATGAAGGCCAGTGCAGATGGAGGAAAGTGTTTGACTATTGTATTACTTATTCTATCGTATCCTGGAGATTTTTTAATTGGCAGTTTGGATATGATATTTTTTATTTCTTTGGGTGATATTAATTTAATTCTTGGGTTTGGTCCGTAAGTGGGAGTAATAAATGCATTATTAATTAATTGATGAGATGGATGGTATTGTGTGGTGTTGGTGGTAAAAGTGGACGAAAAATAGTTGGCGAAATTTTCTGCTTTTTGGAAGGGGGTGTATGCACTTGTTGTTGCTAATTTGATTGGAGGAATTATAATTTTTTTCTTGAGTATCTTTTTTGTGAATTGCCAAATTGTGTTGTTTTGAGTACTGAGAGACTGGATAAGTTGATGATATTGCTTATTTTTATGATTTATTAATGCTTTTTTCAAGATATTCCTGATAATGTTTAGCTCGTGTTTGACACTATTATTTTTGGAGCGAATCCATAATCTTCTGGTTTGATTTTTAATGTTTATGATTTTCAATATTTCCGGGGGGAGGTTGGTGTAATTTGTTTGCTTCCTATCATTTGTTTTGACTTCCGAATTTTGGGTTGCCGTTTGGATGATAGAATTTAAAAAGGAAACTGATTGATCAATCTCGAGCGCGGTTTGTTGTATTTTTATTTTGGGTATTACTGAATTTAATTCTGATTTAAACTTAGTCCAATCGATCTTACAAATTTTTGTTTTGGGGAAAGGGGCATGAGGGGGAGGAATTTGGTGGGAGGTTACGAGTATGGGAATGTGGTCTGAATCTAACTCAAATATTGTAGAAGCGTTAAATTTATGGGACGAGTTGGTTATTCCAATATCTAATATGTCGGGATTCCTCGAGTTATCATGGGGGTAATACGTAGGTTCCGGTGTTGTTATTATTTTCAGTGTGGAGTTATTTATAAAATGTGCCAGCTTTGTTCCGTCCCGATTATTGTTTTTACAACCCCATGACATATGTTTTGCATTCATGTCTCCGAGCATTAAAACATTATTACCTGTTTGAAAGAGATTTTTGATGCTATTAATATTTAATTTATGATCGGGAGGTTTATAAATGGTTATAATTGTCCAAGATTTTTGTAATATTTCAGCATTAAGTGCAATTATTTCTATTTCATTGTAGTTAGGTGTTGGTATGAGGTGATGTTTTATGTTAGATTTGATTGCAATTAAGACTCCTCCTCCTTTATTATGTGATCTATCTTTTCTATATGTAATGAAGTCTGGACAGTAGAACTTATTGCTGGGTTTTAAATGCGTTTCCGTAACACATGCCACGTCAACATTATAGGTATGGAGAAATTGCGTGAATTCTATTTTTTTATTAGAAATACTATTAGCATTCCAATTCATGAAGGTTATTCCATTTAATCTATTTTCTGCCATTGCTATTGTTGTTAGTTAGGAGTGAAGATATGGAACTTCGGATGGAGTTGATTATGGTAGGAATTAAGGAATTTATGAAATTGATTATACTGGATGTGACTGCTTCGATGATGCTATTTAGAAAGGAACTATTTTGTTGGTTTCCATTTTGGGTGCTATTGGGGTGTCTACGATTGGATCCAGCGGAAGTAGGATTTGCGCGGGCGGAAGAGTTGGAGTGTGTGAAGTTACGTAGTTGTTGTGATACTGGTAAGGAGGGGAACTCGGTAGTGGAGTGGATGTTGCCTGCAGTGTGCGAGGATGATTGGTTATTTGATGATGAATTTGTCATGGGGTCAGTACTACGGGCATTATGGGAGTTGAAGTATGTGCAGGAGGTTCTGTCATCGGCCTTGTGCGGACCACTGCAGTTTCTACAAATGGGGTTTTGACTTTTATTTGGACAAAGAACTGAATAGTGACTTTGGGAACACAAAGCACAACTTATTTGATGGTTACAATTGTTTTTTGTGTGACCAAAATCCAAACATCTTTGGCATTGCACTGGTCCCTGCGTTTTCTTCCTTCGCTCTGTTGTCACTCTTAAATTACAAATATGCTTAATGGCTAGAATATTTTCTATGGGGTCTTTACCATTGAATACTGCTGCTACTACGGGGATTGGGGCGTTGTTTTTGGTGAGTCTGGTTATTTTAGTTAGGGAAGGGAATTTCTGCTTAATTTCCTGGAAAATTTCAATTTCTGATATCGATAGATCAACATTTTTAAACACAACTGAGATGTTCTTATTTAATGGGTCTTTGTATGTGTGAAAGCTTCTCTGAGTTTGGAGAAGGTATTTCACTATTTTACGAAAGTTCGTGGCTGTTTGGGCGTTTATTTTAACTTTTTGATTTTTTAAATCTGCTACGAAATTAGTAGAGACCTTGCTTTTTAATTCCTTTACGAATATGTTTAAATTGGCAATATCGGCGACAAAGATGGGCGGAATTCTATTAGGGGGGTCCGTTGACTCTCGGTCGTCAATGTTTAAGTACTTGAATCTGTTGTCTGGTACGTCGGTATTATCCTTTTCTAAAGGTCCAAATCTATTACCCACTGGCACTCCATATTCTATATGTTCTGGTGATGAGTCACTTGCATTGCTAGAAGCCCCTAAGAGCTTTTTATGTTCTGGCTGCGTATCACTATCACTCACTGACCTTTTGCGGTTGCCTGCTGCCTCCAGGTTTGAGGGCGGCTGGCCTGCCGGTTGGCAGAGCAGGGAGTCCATGGTCACGGCACCGACCTCAGACTGTTGTAGGTGTGAAGTCTGCTGTTGCACTTCCATTACTTCAGGAGTGTAACCATTGAGGGAGATGAAAGATACACCATCGGAGCTCGTTGCAATGGAGGCCGTGTTTTGTAGGGTTTGCAGGGCTGCGCACAATACTTCGCGCGTGTTTGGATCGATGGCGGAGGCCATTGAATCACTGAGCGACGCTGCACTTTACAACACAGAGATCCAGATTGTATGTGACAAAACACTTCACTGTTTCTATTTCCTCAACTACTCAGTACGTTCTATTAAAAATGTAGTTTAGTGAGAAAGTAAAATGCGGCAGTATGCCGCGATGCAGCGAGTGGCCGAAGCCACTTGCTGAGCACTGTGTTATTCTACCACTTAGCCGGATTCCGTCGCGGTATGCGATAACACTGGTTTGAGTCACTGTTGCGCTAGAACTGACTGGGCTGTAGCAGAGCTGCGGAGCACGTCCACGTCGGATTCTTACTCGTCTTCTACCTCCTCTCCCTTCTCCTTCTTCCTTCGCCGTTTCTTCTATTATCCAAAGACTCATCCCTTTTCTATATTCTCTACGTTTATTCTCGCTCTTCCTCGTCTATTATTCGTTCCTCGTCCTTGTCTTTCCAAGTTCTCCTATACTTTCGCTCCTCCTCCAATTTACGTCTTATTCTTCTTTCTATTCTTTTTCATCCTCCTCCAACACTTCTTCTCACCGACTTCACTCATTTTCCCCCTTATTAATCCCTATTTAATGTGAAAATAACTTAAGTTCAAAACTCTGTATGACATTAGTGAGAAGTGTAATCTTGTTCGAGCTCTGAATCATAGGAATATTGGGCACTCACTGATCCGTTTATTTATATTTTGGTATATACATTGGATCTGTACAGTAAGTGGGGCTACTCTGTGACATAGAAACATGTATCTTATTTCTAATCACTGGCCACATCCATAAGGCCACAAAGGCTAAATTAACAGCGCTTTGATTGACGTGAAACTGCACTACAGCAAGCGAAAGTTTTCTGAATCTGTTGCCTAGCCATTGTTTACGATTACGTTAATGTCGATTTTTGGAGTAAAAATTATATTTGAAAATATAAAGGATTATATATTAGGATTGCCCTAATTTGCCAAGAGCACAATTTTGAGAACTGGGCATAGAAATTAGTGGTAATAAAAAAGACATCCAAAAAGCACGTACTCTCTCGCCCAAATTTTCATGCAAAATTACACGAAAAGTACTCAAATTTTCAAAAAAATGTGCATGACCATATTTCAAAATCAATCTGTGAGGAAAAGATTTCATTATGGAAAAATATCTATCTTCATAATTGTAGTTGTATAAAGACGCCGCATTTTTTTTAATTTTTGCAATTTTCGAAAAATCAGTTATCAACGAAAATGAGACCTGTACCATTGTCTTAAACGCACTTTACACTATCGAACAAGAAAATGTATTAAAAATCGGTGGAGCCAATTTTTTTGAAAATTTTAATAATGTCCCAGAGGCTTCATGGAGAGCCCCCCCCCCCAAAAAAAATTAAAATATTGCTTTCAAATTCAAGGGGCAGTGACATCAGTCACATCGATTGGGGAATATCAATTTTAGAGAAAATCGGCTGAACGGTTTATCCGCAAGTGTTGTTCACAGACAGACAGAGGTTTTGCCGTCATTCGATTTTTCGGTATCAAGGTCTGACAAAACGTAGATCCTGGCTACACCACATGTTAGAGGATATTTTTCAAAATTTAGAAACTGGATTTATCCAATTTTCGTTACCAGGGCTCAGTAATACTTTTTCTGCCGAAAATTGACCGTCTTTTGCGCAGCATTACGTAACATTCTCTCTACTCTGTAGCGAGAAAGTAAAATAATTAATTACATTAAAAATCGTTCTTCCAATATACCTGACGGATTCATGGTGAACGAAATGGATCCAACGAAAATGCGCTGAAGATGGCCAGCCCACCCCCATGAAGTATAATACTCTAAGACCGAAGTCTTTTACGTCATCGATCATCCGGAGACAAGGGAAGCGAGTGCTAATGAAGATCAAAGATCGACATTAAATCGCCCAAATATTAAAACGGAATTGACATTTGGCTTCTACCAAAATGCAAACTGGACCCTACGTGCAATCCAAAGATTTTCAGTATTTTGTTCATAGAAAAAGGCTCCTTTATGGCAAACTAATATTGTACACTGCTTGCAAATAATCGTTATGTATGTTTAAGTTGTGTATGTCATTAACATTATTATTCTCGTGCATTTCAGAGTAAATGAAAACTTGTCACAAAGTAGCCCCACAAGATGGGGTAACTGTAACAAATTAACCTTAATTTCTCAGAAGTTATTTAAGATTAGTTTGTATACAATATATCAGGGTTTGGAACTACCTAGACGGGAATCGAACCAGCATTTCTTCTTGCCGGCTCCAGCACTCCTCTCACGAACGAAAGAAATATATTTCAAAACTTATTTCGAAATGTATTAACAACCTCTTTCTTTTTTATTCAATGGAATAAATTCAGCAGCTCCAACAAATATTGGTTCTCGGAGGGTGTGGGAGCCGAAATGAATTGTGTATTGTAATTACAATTAAATATAGCGATGTCGACCGTCCGGACCGGCCCAGTCACCAGACATCATCAGGAGATAATGTCTGCAAGCCGATCCTACGCTACTTTTCCTTGTGACAACGAGAACATCCAGTCTCCCACTGCAAACAAATTCCGGTCTGATTACATTCGATACTGTGTCTTTTTTTCGTTACATAACACGGAAAAAAGATTTACATGACCTTCTTCGAATGTAATGGCGTATTTGCAAAACACAATTATTGTATATTGCAACCGCTCAACAGATCCTAAAATTATGCCTTTTAATTTTTTAATCTATACCTTTCTTTAACACTGAGTTTTTATTTCGAAAGAAACTTATATTACAGATAGGACAGACTGAATTTTCAATTTTTGTTAGCAAGTAGGATTATTTGTAGAGCTGTGACTTCATTGCATTGCATTGCATTTACATTTCTGTTAACTAAGGCAGTCTGTTTCAACAAAGTTTACATGTTTTTAAACAATTAAAACCACCATAAATGCAGGTTTTCGCATCTTGGGCTTTATGTGAATATTTTTCTGCATATTCGCCCTTCCTTGGCCGAAAATACTCAGAAGATTCTCATTAACTTATCCATCACTGACATCAGCACTCCACACTTCGAAATGAAGTAATCTCCCTGGACGTGAGGACTGCCGTATCTCACGTACGCAACGTAATCCTGCCAAAATTTTGTCGCCACCCGTGAGATCAGACGCAGACCGCAGGAAGCTATCATAATAGCACATTACTTAGTTCCCATTTATAAGTAAATAACGTTTGGTCAAGGTATTCATGTTCTGAGTTCATAGGAAATAACATTGTTATTGGAAACATTTTTTTTTATTTTCTGAAATGAATATTAAATCCATCCATTAGTTTTCGTAAACAATTAGTATAGTTTTCTTTTTAAATTAAGCTCTTGACTTAACGTGGTTTGCAAGTAAGCTAACGATTATTATTTCTTAACCTTATTTTTCGCTGTTTACCTGTTGTCCCATAACAGCCTTTAGCAGATGTTCAATTTTTAATTGCATATGTTACCAAATATAGTTACGTATTATACACGTGCATATTTCGCCTTTTTTAATTACTTTTAGCTTAGGGCATTCTTCAAGTTCAATTTTATATTTCCTCATTTTCCCAGTGGTGGATCCAACCCATTACAGAGATCAATTCTTCATTGCACCCGTAGCCCCCCCCCCCCCGAAAAAATTTATTTTAATTTTATTAATTGTTTGACAATAATTACCATAAATAATTCTTTCACATCCAAAAACTAAGTATTTCCATTTTTAATATATTCATACTTTTGTTTATTTGAAGCTAACAATAAAACATTTATTGCAAAAATAATTGAGATGCTCCGAAGTGAAATTCTCCCCCCCCCCCACCTCATGGAATTACATTTTTGGATCTCTCCCTGCTTTCCCGTGGCATTCTTGTAGTCTCTCTTTCAAATTTTCTTTGTTCACTGCAATTCTGCATCATATATTTATTCCGTGGGCGAACATTTTTCATATTGCAGAAGCTTGCAGTCACGCTCGAGCTCATGAATACTTTGCAGAATCCATCGTTTCCGAAGTAGGATTTTACGCTGTAAACTGCGAAACATGGGACGAATACGTTAATAAGAAATGTTCAAGCAATAAAGCTATACTAATGGGTGAAAAAACGCCAAGAAGGTAAGTTGCATTTTTTGCTACATTATTTCTACGCCTAAGAGTTTAGTAAGTATCATGCTCGTTAAGTGAATTTGATTAACCATGGAGTAAATCAAATGAACATATTTAAGTTCCGAGAACAAGATCAAAAACACTACTTTAACCCGTAACCCCAATTGGGGTATACAAGTCACCCGAATACCATAGTGCGATCAATGTGGCCGCTCGAGTAAAATATTTTTTAGGAACGACAGAACAGCGATCGTTATTTCTTACTCTGTCAACATTCACATCCTAATGGTTTCATAAAAACTACGCTGTTTTAGTCAAGAATGTAATCATGCAAAAAACTCATATCATCGAAAAACCATCTAGTAGATTTAGACAAGAAAAATAAAAATTCAAATACGATATTAAGAAAATAAGAAACTATAAATGTATTGTGAGTTTTAACTGCAAAGCTGTGAAAAATATGATGCATAGAAATTACATAGAAAATACATAGAAACTACAATAAATATCTTTAGTGCACTAGAATTATAGCATACATCTGTTTTGGAGACCCCGTCATGGTAACATAACTGAATATTCATCCGGGATGATGCGTTTATTATTGAAATAAGTGGAATTACATCAAATTCCATTGCCGAACAATTTACTCGAAGTCCGATGTGATACATAAATTCGTTTTGACGTGCTTTGTTCTATTGTTGGTTGGTTGCCTCCGAGCGCGTCAACTGCTAAAGTCATTAGTCCCGTAAATGTGCATATTTGATTGCGCGAGGTGGTAGTGATCATCCCCCGCCTGATGGTGAGATCAGGCGCCGACCTACGTGGGGTATTCCTCAACCAGGGATCTCCCACCAGCTGCAGCGTGGTACCGCCTCAGATGGGACAAGCCCTACGCTCCCGATCGCTCTCTCGGCATGTGTGGTAGTGTAATGAATATAAGTGTAAGTGTTCGTAAGTAATGGGTAGGATAGGACATGGAATGGAAAGGAAAGATCTCGCGCGATCCGCACCTCGTTTGTTAGAGTACTGCTCCGGCATTCGCCTGGTGTTGATCGGAAAACGACCGATCAGAGCATTCAGCCGCTGGAATTCATCTCCAGTAAGCGATTGAATTTGACCTAGCTAGTACCGAAAATCCTGCCACCGTTGAGACTCAAACCTAGGACCTCCCGGTCAGAGGTATTGCAGTCACATGAGTTGATGCCCTGAGTCACCTCTTCCGGGGTTTTCTTCGAATTTCATTGCAAAAGATGCAGTTGTAAAAGTAAGACAAAACATAATATTAGGGTCACAGTCACTGCGGCACTTTTATTCATATAAATAATATTAGTGGTGCTACAAAGTCTATTTTTTCGCATTCTTTTTAGTTTATGCAATTTTCGAAATTTCAGAGTTCAACGAAAATGAGACCTGCACCATTTTGATTTGAGAAAACTTTTAAAGAAAAAAAATTGTAACCATCTTTGTGGAAATGTATATTTGTCTTCACTTCATACAAAAATTATGCAAAAACTACTCATATTTTTAAAAAAAATGTGTGCGACCAGTGGGTGCAAAACTGTGAATTTTCAGACCAGATTTCATTAAACTAAAATCTATATTATCAATATTGTAATTTTACTAGGTTAATTTTTTGCAATTGTCAAAAATACAGGGATTTCATCGAAAATGGGACCTACACAATTTTTATAAGCTTACTTTGTTCTATTCGAGAAATAAATTGATGGAAATTTGGAATTGAATTTGAGAAAATATTTTTTTAACTGCCTCCTTTCCACGCAAAATTACACACATTTTCGAAAAATTGAACATAACCTTATTTAAAGATCCGTCTTTAAAAAACAGATTTCATTAAGAAAAAGAGCTCTATCCTAATATTGTGGTTGTAGGAAGACGCTGAAAAATGTTCACCATTGAAATTTTCAAAAATTCAGAGAATTCAATAAAAATGAAAACTGCGCCATTTTAAGCGTTCTTTGCTTTATTCGAGATAAAAGTTTAATACAAACATTTTGAAACGAATAAAGTTTTTTCTACGAAAAAATTGCCACCTATCGCTACAGCGTTACAATACTCCCTCTTTACTAAGTAATATCGTAATAAAGAGAAAATGAATATTGCGCGTTCTAACAGTGAACTATCACGCTAGATTGCTAACCCTTACAATAAGGTACGTCGAGTTGTGTTCCAAAAAAGATCCTTTACACTTTAGTTTGCTAAATACGATTTCTTGTTTGTCCCGATGACAGTGACCGCACTACGTTGGTTAAGGGCTAAAACGCAAGGAGTTCTTTGAAACGCCAGCATGTTCTTTGAATGCATATGGATACAATGTATATTAATAAAACGACGAGACCACAACTCTGATATTTTAATTTTTTTGTGTTATCTTATTTGTTAATCCAATATGAAAATCAGTATGGACATATGGAATTCAACTTTGGGGAAAAGCTCAAAACTCTAATATTGAAATATTACAACGCTTCCAGTCAATAGCCTTAAGAAACTTTGTAAATGCCCCCTGGTACGTAACGAATGCAACATTACGCAAAGACTTACAGATTCCAACTATAAAAGAAGAAATCAAGAATATCAGTTTCAAAATATCTACAAAGACTACATAACCATCCAAATATCCTAGCCATCATCTTACTAAACAATAATCACTCCACCAGACGACTTCAACATCATACTTCGGACCTTCCATATCAGCCTAAAATTGTTCATTTCAGAAATTATAATTAATAGTTAATTTTTATTAATAATGTATCACTGGTGGAGTACGTCATGGGATTTTACTCCTCTCATGTATTTGTTTACATAAATCTATGTAATTTTGCCAAATGTTTGTTCACAAAGAAATTGCAAAATAAAATATAATTAAAAAAATGTCTTAACTCAATTGTTAGTGGTTATAGAGGTAATTTAAATTTCGTCTCTCTCGAAAAGCCCAATTGTTAATTTTACTGAGAAACAATTGCAACAAATTGTAGATTCACAAATGGGCTGTAATTTATTGCATTTCCGTTATTGAAACACACAAAGAAACATTTTCTCCATGTGCATTTTAAAACAATATTAAAAAATACAAATTGTCCACATGAAGAAAAAAAATCCAAATTTTAAACTGACCACTGAAAAGATCGGCTTGTTTGTTTCAGAGAAAATTTGTTTGTTTCAGCGCCCGAGGAATGTATTTCCTTTCAACTAATTCTAGCTCACCATTTGCTCTCGGTTTAGAAGACTGGATGGAAGCCTCTGAAACGTAATTTTTACAATTAACCTATTCTTTAAATATCTATTGGAATTCCCTTGACAAATTTTATATTGTAAATGTAATGTTAATTGTAATAAATAAATGTTTTCAAATAACTGGTGTTTAATTCATTTGCACTGTTCATTGAAACGAATATCTAAGCAACTCAATATTTTGTTTCTCCATTTCCTTCTTGGTATCATTCTATTAGTTTCTTAGAACCATAACAAGTAGCCAATGTAACTACTATTATTAAGTTTCTTTGATACTACTTATTTTCGAAAAGAACTTCATTCTCTAACTTGAGCATTTTGTTCACATTTCTAACCCAGTAAATTGTATTCTATTTTTTACTATTTCTGAAAACTGTAACAATAATTTTATAATTTGTTCTTCTGGCACTTTTCTTATATTTTCTTATCTCCTGCTCCACTAATTATCGTCGTTCTTCCCCATGTTGAATAGCTAGTTGTTGCACGAGTCTATTTGCATGTTTTATGTATCAAAAACAGAGCCCTTTTTCTAATACACAATAAGAAATCCCTCACTTTGTTTTTCCATTTGCATCGTATTGTGTTAAAGCCAATAAATAACTTATTTGGCTGTTTTTATTTATCACGTAACTGATTTCGTTCGACCTTACTCATATGATTTCTCACAGTCAAAGAACTTATTTCTAATTTATAATATTTTTTCGTATATTATACACTTCATTTCAAAATTTTCATCGAAGAGATATTTTTTATGCCAATTTACAAACTACTGATTATGTTGTCCCATACCAACATTCCAACCCAAGGTTACCTCAATCCAATGCAAAGTTCAAGAACCATTTTCACAAATAACTTTATCAGGGCCTGCCGGTCGTATTTATAAACGGTGTAGGCTGGCAGGGAATGCCTTTCTAATGACTCTGATTTTATTGCCATATTCTTTCAATAAATATTTTCTAACAAACGTTTCCGCTATTTCCGTGGTATATTATGAAACATGTTTATTCGTCTAAACTTGGTAAACTCTACTTTGATAATAGGAAGCCATTCTGTTCATTTATTTATTCATTTATTTATTCATTTATTTATTATTTATTATTTTTATTTATTTACTTATTTATCGCCAAAAATGAGTTAAAACCTGTAAGTGACGTATGCCGCTGAAGTAGTACATGTGCAGGTTTTCTTGAGGCCCGGGATTCCTGCCCTCGCAGATCATACTCCTACGTAGGAGATACTACTTCCTTTGCGTCTTCAAGAATAGCGATACCCCACCCTCAAGCAAACAGTCGTAGGAATATTTCCGGCCAAAAGTGATAAGTGTCTTTTTATCGAACGTTCCGAGATACCGCACGTCAGTCTCGTCTGTGTCTCCCTTCAAGAAACATGGGAATCTCGTTTGTGGTATTTTCCATTCTCATTCATCTAATTATTGCAAGTAAGTTTATTGTAATGTTTACGATACGTTTATTTATGCATATACTATTGAAGCTACAATTCATTGTATTGTAGTACACTTTATTACGTAACCTCTTTTCATTGTCCATTAGCTGAAGATGAAGATTCATTGTTAGATCAAAATAAAACGGTGTTCGACTACATTTTAGCGAATTTAGCTGTCAAATTCGAGAGAGGGAAATGAGACTTTTAAGTATACGATTTCAAAGATGTCGCTTAATAGAAGAAATTGCCTGGAAGACAATACGTCGGATGTAAAATTGATTAAAACTCATTTTCCAAACTGTGGCAGATGATTTATACGTATGTTAATGGAATATGTTCTTAGGAAATTCTGCACCAATACCTTCATGGGATAATAATACTGTACGTAACTCGTAAACTGAGGGTTGATAGCGCCAGTAATATTAAACACGACACAGAGCTAAATATTTCTCATCAACAGGACAAGAATTTTAAAGAATTTTTAAATTGATTCAGAACGACATTAACTTATTTATTTGTTTTTCCTTCCCCATAATAAACCTGAAGTTACAGTATAATAATTATTAATATTACTATTAATGTTACTGTTAATAATAATAATAATAATAATAATAATAATAATAATAATAATTTTCTATTATTTTCAAGATAATTTGCCATTAAATTTGCGGATAAAGTTGAATTATATTTATGAATGCCAAAAATGGAAACCTAGGATTTGAACGTCAATCCAAAAACATGTTAGCACCTGCTTTTTTTATTTATAATTCTTGTTATTAACAGTAATGTCTGCGCAATGTGGACAATATTATATAATATTTATATACAGGCTTGATTTCTGGCAGAACGCGATGGAACAGCGTTCCAGTACCTCCGGAATAGTTAATAAATTATCTTATAAATATATAATTATTTCTATTAAATTAACAATTAATTTGAGGCACGTTCCGGGTCCTAAAATTCAATTTTATAAGTCATTCAAAGATCATTCAGATCATCACAATTGTTCGTACGATGTTACAACGACAATGTCAATAATATTTTAGAAAACATTCGACATTTGTAACAACTGATTTTTTTTATTTGACACTTTTCTATAAAAGTGACCGAAGCTTAAATAATCGTTACTAATTATATTTTTAATGAAAATCGTAACTATATATGAAGATTTTCTCCCTTACATTTCAATTTCTACATTCATGATTCCCTTTTATAATACATATTTTGACATTATCTTCTTTTGCATTTGGGAGAATATCTGCCTCGGAAGTCATTATCCCACAGACGCATTATGCCAGAGTGCGATTGCTGTTGCTAACAAGTTGTTCAAGGATTTTTTTCTGTTGCCAAATAATTTCATTCTCGATTTGTATTCATTAAAAAGTGAAGAAAACATCAAATTAAATCTCTTTGAAAATCCTATTAGGTTAAAATAGCATTTTAGTGAAACACACTTTTCACAATTAATATTCCAATTTATCTTCAATTTTTTTAAAGATTAGAGATACTTTGTTTACGTACGAATTGAAAACCTTCTCAGTAAATATGAAGCATTTTCAGATTGCTATCATGGATTTAGAAAATCAAAATTTACAGAAGCAGTAATATTTTCTTTTATTAAAAATGTTTCTTCACCAATGGATCAATATTGAACATTTCGGAGTATATTAACTGGAACATTTTACTGAACCTGCTGGAATATTTTTAAATATTTCAAAAGCATTTAATGCCATTGATCATAACATTTTACTTTCAAAATTAACT
Organism: Teleogryllus occipitalis; assembly: GCA_011170035.1. Taxonomy (NCBI): domain Eukaryota; kingdom Metazoa; phylum Arthropoda; class Insecta; order Orthoptera; family Gryllidae; genus Teleogryllus; species Teleogryllus occipitalis. Next base: position 19,795 of record BLKR01011112.1, read on the forward strand.
ACTTATTAAATTCTTATGAAATTGCTCTAGATTGCTGTCCTTAACTTGAACAACGTTCTGAGAGACTAAAAACTCTTACTGGAATGACTGGAATTGCATTTACTCACATATCCGATTCACTGCCAATTCAGTTTTACACCCTAGCTCTTAACCCCAAGCTCTTCGAAGTCAACGATGTAATTTACTAATGTTAAGGTAACGAAGTTTTCAACTGATAAAATTGATTTCAATTTTCTTTCACTATCGTCCACATTCAGATTTTAAAATCTGAAAAAATATATGTTTTATAATGTTATAAGACACAGTCTAGGGGGAAAAACTGGGTCAAGTACTCCAAGGTTATCACATCAAAAATGTATTTATTTTTTATTTGAATATAGCGTCAGAATTGGTTAACAAAAATACGTTAAAATTCAACAATTTTTCCGCGTCTTTCCAATTTTTTCAGCCTGATAGAAGCTGATAAAAATAAAACATTAAAACACGTTTCTCGGTGTATCTCTGCAACAGATTGTCCTAGGAAACTGATTCTTTTGTAAATCTACGGCATTTTTTATTCTGTTTCATATAAGCATCGCGATTATCGATTTGGTTTGGGGACAGTTTTCACCACCTTATTCGGTTATACGCTTTCGTGATAATTGGTGCAAAAATTGTTAACTTCCTCCTTATTTACTTTTCTATTATACCAAACATTGTGTCAGCTGACAGAAATGAATTTCCCTTTAGAGGAAGGATATTCTTTAGGTAACGAGAGGTCTTGTTAAGAAGATAGAACGCCACGGCATGAACAACACGCATATTTTTGTTCTGGTTCCCACACCACCTGCAACAAGCCTTTAACTTTCAGTTTCTAGGTGTGTGTAAGAGTCTTGCCGCATCAACGCTTAATATCAACTTATCAGTATGTATATCCGATTAAAGTCCGTAACACGGTACACCCTTAGAGAAGCGCGGAGGGGGGGAGTTAGATGGGAAGGGAAGGGGGCAGAGGAGGGTAGTCTCCTTAAGCCCGCTCTCAATTTACATTAAGCGCTCTCAAAGAAATAAAAAAATAAAACTACCAATAGGCGATTTTCATGGCTCGCCCTTCACACACTTTGTCTCCGCCGCATTTTAATGCCCAAATTACTTTACAAATCAAGTTTTCTCGCTTCCCTCGCCCGGATCCAAGTTACGGCGAGGCTCGTGCCTTCGGCACTCGCGTTTACTATTAACATCCTTGAGTATATCCACCGCATAGTTACCAATTCACTTTTATAAGAAAGCACTTCAGTAAGCACTTTATAAGAAAACCTCGAACTCAAACTGCTACAAGGAATTCGAACGATGAAAGCTTTGTTTATCACAGACACACTACGATCGTAGGCAGCACTATTTTCTAATGGAGCTCCGACTAGACCCTAGGGTGAAATTGCCTCCCTTAACTTATGACGTCACGTTGGTGACCAATTATTATAATCGCCTAGCCACCCCTCGCTCCCTCCACCGTGGATTTCCCCCTCGCCGGAGCGGCGCGAAGTGCGGGTTTAAACGACTTCCTTAGATTGTACCGTGTTCTAGACTTCAACCGAATATCTAATAGAAACGTTTAAAATTCTAGCAATATGAAAAATAGACCTGAGGACAAAATTCAATTTGTATCAACCGTAAGAACATGTAACATTATGAATCAGCCATAGTTTTTGAAGTTTTGTTTACATAATTGAAGAACGTTATTTTACGGGTTTGAGAATACCGAATGATAGAGAAAGTAAGAAAATAATAAAGAAATGTCAAACACATTTTTGTTCACGAGTGGGTATAAAACGATTGGAAACGACCCTCCTCATCCACAAAATGACACATATTTTACGTACCTCACATACGCAATTTCTCTTATATTTAAATGCCAAATTACTTTGACAGCCAAATTGACTTCTCTGCGCATTTACATGTTGAGGACGAGGCTACGGCCTTCGCTTCTCACGATTATCAAACATTTTCAGAGGCTCTGTGTAACGCATAATTACCAACGTATTTAATGTGGAAATATAAGAAAACTCACCTTATAAATCCGCTGGATGATAAATGCGAAAGCTCATTTGTTTCTGGAGCGCTCACTGCTTCATTTCCGCTAAATCCAATTACATCCATCTTATTGTTTCACCGCACTTCACAAAACTCAGTTTAACATTTCCATAACGTTTCACCAAGCATGTCAAAATGTACCCACGGGAGCTACTTGCCTATCTGGGCAGCCCAGCGCTCCTGCGGGAAAGATGCAACTGCCCCTGACTCCACTCTAATTTCCCCCTCCAACTCCAGAAAGGGCTGTAAATGCACAAGTTGGAGCGAGTAACGTAAGCGCAACATGAGTCCAAAATGTCAGGAAAAAGGTTGCTGTCAACCGAGATTTGAATCTTTATAATATTAATACATATTTTGTGTATATTTTCTTTTTAAATTCTGTCTTGGATAATCATTTTGCATATATTAATAATGTTAAGTAAATTATTGCAACAAATCTCTACGAAGTGTATCTCCAGGAGTAAAAAAATCTGAAAAAATCACAACAATTTTGATTTGAGAGGAACTTTTTGAGTTTTTTTCAAGGCTGTTTCAGGGCTGTCAAAGATATAGTAACAATTATTTTTGCTATTTTTTTAAAATTAATGTTTTGCGTTTAAATTTTGCGCCAAGAAGAAACTAATTTTTTAATAATATAAATTATTTTCTAATTTTTCACATTTTTTTCAATCAGATAAAATAGTGTTAAGTTGACGAAATATTTTAAAAAAGCACGTTTTTCAATGAAGAGAGGTGTGGATTGTGGGTCAGGGGCTAAGAAACTTCTCAAAAATCTTATTTTTATGCTAGAGTTATAGTGTACTCGTATGTCATTTGATTCAGGGGAACTTTTTACCATCATATCCGGAGATCTTACCCTTTGGGACAAAGACTACATCAATTGACTTCTCCAAAAATCTGTTAAAGATTTGTATGGACTGACTGATTTGTTCTGGATAAAGTACCCGCGAATAACACCAAACGTGTTACGTTACCCGCAACCTTGACATGTCTGCGTTGCACAGTGAACACACTCAGGACTCGGTAGATACCACACTACCCCTGACCACCGAAAAATTCCCCTCAAGGCCCTCTAACTTCCCCTCGCCCCTACCACAGTCAACTTCGCTTTCACCTGAGAGGCGCGAACTGCCCGTTTAAACGGTTTGTTGAAATTTCATCATATTCTCTAACTGATCCTAACGCGCGCAAGGTAGACCAAGATGCCACTTTTAAAATATAATCCTCAGAGAACTTTCAAATCGACATATTCTTTAAATCTGAGTGAAGAGGAAAACTCGAGGTATTTCGTCATTTCAAATGTCTTTCCAAGGCGTTTGGAAAACTGCGTTTTTCTGCCTGACACGGTGGGGCCATATTAGGGTTGCCAACAATGTTCATGTAAAAGGGAGGTCACGCGATAAGCAAAAAAACCGCATCAATACATTTTTTATAATAATTTAATTTAAATTAACATCAGCTCTATTTCTTTCTTCTCTTCATTTGCGATTCAAGTGAAAATATTCGTTCACAAAATGCTGGTGAAGATGGTCTGAGCGGCTCTTTTTTATTTTAATCGCTAGACAGAGGCACTATCATGCATGCGTGTGTCAGCGTTCAGAGAAAGGATATTCATAATTTTTATTCTACATTAAATAAACGATACAACATAGTAGATAGTCATGTGATAAAATAAATGACATCAAATGTTAAAAATTTACCAAAAGAACATTTAAAATACAAAGCAGGTCGAGAGGACAAATGACGTCAATAGAGGACTGTCCTCCCAAATGGAGGACGGTTGGCAACCCAACGCCAGATAGCTAAGTTGAAGCAGATGCAGTTATGTTAAGCTCCGAGGTCAGGACGTCGGATCAGCACAGCGGTGACATTTTAAAAACAGATGCGGAACTTCACGAGTTCCGCACCGTCGTGTTCACGTCAATGTCTCATGACACTAGTACACCAACATCAATTCAGTTTTTGAAGGAGGAAGTCTATCGATGTGAAATCTCTAAAGAACAATGTGATTCGCGACGAGTTCTTATGTTTCCCTTGCCTCTCAATAAATCGCAGCAATATCCCAAGTCACCTTCAATATTGCTAACTTGATTGAGAATTCTCAGAGTAGGGAGACAGGTTTGACAATTATAATTTTTATCAGTCCTCATTTTTAACATCATAATTTCAGAACAAATAAATAAATGATGAATGAATGAATTAAGTAAATATTTGCATGATAAACATTAAAAGGCCACCTAGGTAGATGCAGTGGGAAAGATACGTATTTCATAAGTGTCTGATGAAATAATTTCCAGCACCACATTGAGTGTTCGTCCCTTTTCTTTCACGACCGCTATCATGTCGTACGTTTCACATCTATATTTCCGACCAAAAACACGGAATTCAAAGATAGGTGATTGTAAAATATACAATTAGCATAACAATTCAGCCGTTACGGCTGGTTACATTACATGTCCTCTATACAACCGATGAGAGATTGATAGTCTTCTTACTCGATAAATGGTTCATCATTAAGTATATTTCCTTCATATTAATCATCCTTTATCTTTAGTACTACATCCTCTAGCCCACTATCCATCTGCTTGTCCTTGTAAGTGTCATCTTTTTAAACTAAGAAAAACACCGAAGACAAGTTTGCAGTCTATTTTATGATTTTCTATTGATTCTATTATAAAAATATATAAATGTAATATAATTTTTAAAAAAATTGTATTCAATGTGGCTAATAACAACTCCACTACTGCATTTGACCGATTAAGCACACGGCACCAGCGCAAAAACTTTCTGCTTTCCGGACGTGACGCTTCCCAAGAGCTGTAAGAACAGAAATGCCGAAGCCACCCCTGCGGGGGCATCCGTCGACGAAGGCGTCACCTACATTCTTTACACTCCGTAAGTATGCGCACGAGCATTAGCACAGTTGTCACTGTAGTGCCTCTGACCGGGAGGCTCTAGAGTTCGAGTCCCGATGGTGTCAAATTTTTCATTAGCTACACAGCTAGGTTGAATTCAACTGTCTGGAGGAGAATTCTAGGGACAGGCTGATATGATAGGTCGTTTTCGTGGTTTCTCTGATCAGGCGAATGCTGGAGAAGTACTCTAACAAATGGGCTACGGACCGCACGCGATCTTTCCTTTCTCTTCCTTGTCCTATTGTCACGCTCTACTTACATGTACTGGCTTACACGCACTACACTACAATGCATGTCGGGAGACCAGTCGGAAGCTTAGGGCTCGTCCCGGCTGGGACTGTGCTCCTCTGGGGGGAGAGAACTGGATGTGGAAATCCCTGCAAGTCGACGTGAAACCGGGAGCGGTGGCTCAGTGCATCAACTGATGTCACTACAGCGCCTCTGACCGGGAGGTCCTAGGTTCGAGTCCCGACAATGATAAGATTTTCGACACTAGCTTTTCAGCTAGGTCGAATTCAGCCGCTGTCTGGAGGAGAATTATAGCGGACGGCTGCTCTGATCGGTAGTTTTCCGTGGTTTCTCCGATCAACACCAGGCGAATGCCGGAGCAGTACCCTAACAAACGGGCCACGGACCGCGCGCGATCTTTCCTTCCTCTTCCTTGTCGTATCCTCTTCCCCCTCACACACACACTTACACTAACATACACTACACTACCACATATTCCGGAGCTTAGAGCTTGTCCCGGCTGGGGCGCTGCCTCGCTGGTGGGAGAGTCCTGGTTAGGGGAAAACCCAACAAGCCGAATCTCGCCATCCAGCGGGGAAAGATCACCATCATCTTCCGAGAAAACATGCACTACACTTACGGGACTAATGACCAAAGCCGTTGACGCGCTTGGAAACACGAACAAATCAATCAATCAATCAATCGACGTGAAAGTGGACGCCACATCTCACCATCCAGCAAGGAAAGAACACCGCCAGTTATTAAAACGTACAGTACACTTACCGGTCTAATGACCATGGAAGTAGTTGCGCCCGCACACGAAAAAATCAATCTATCTATCAATTAGCACATTTCTCGCATATACGGACCCATCCACTCTCCAGAGTGAAACATGATGCCACGGCGTCAATTTTGATCAACTTTACAACTGGGTGGCGGCCATCGGGGAACTGAATAAAGAAAAACAAAATAAATTTACAAAAACATGGAAGCAAAGGAATATCTTCCACAAAAACATGAAACTTATTACACAATATCTAAAAATGAACTATCTATATAATAATTTAATTAAATCATTTAAAATAACAATAAATGTTTGGTTTTATTCTTATTGTTAGAAACACTTATTGAAACATCTTTCGCCAACGATATTTCAAAGCATTTTTTTTTTATTTTAAAGGAAATATGAACCTGAAGCCAGAAACTTCATTCCTGGAGATAATGAATCATTTGCAGAGTCAGGATTCAATATAACGGAAGACACGAAAATTATAGTTCATGGGTACTTTTCAAGCGCAAAGAACTTCGAACATATGGTTTTTGGTGAGTATAACAGAAATAATGCGAATTAACCTCATAATAGTTATTTATGTGTTTAGGGCAAATCATCAAGTAACGTGGTACTACATACAAAACTTTATGGTTTACTAGTTCGTTGCTGAATTCGGACCATTTTTAAATTTTCGTAACATCAAAGTGAGAAGACATATTGTAATCTTTAGTTGTCAATGTGGTATCAGAAAAACAATATAGATTGTGTATCTAATTACTGTTGCATAAACGTACTTGGACTAGTTTGTACAAACAAAATGAAAGAATATTGTGAAGCTATGAACAGTTTGCTTCTAGTAAAATCTCGAGAGAATATGAAAATCGATATGGTGTATTAAAGTTGGATGGAAAATAATGGTGTGAATTGCGTAGATGAAACTGAACTTTTAGGTTATGTGTCACTATTATCGAAAGTTATTCATTAGTTTTCATTACATAAAAAATAACAATCAAGATGGTTAGTCGGTGTGCCTCATACATCATTACTATCAGTAGTACTTCTCTCCAAGAAACATACGTGTCTCTAGGATATGTCATACGTAACAGTGAAATACGGGTGATTGATGGAATTACAAATTGCTGGTAACATTCCAAACTTTCAATTTTAATTTCAGTTCAACAAAATGAAGTTTATATTGAGTTATATTTCTTATTTGAGCATGAAGTCATTTATTGATTTATTGCATTTCCTGTTTCTTAACTTGAATAAAACGAATTCACAAAAAACTTTTTTTTGTTGGTAGCGGAGCGGGCAGAAAGTATTGAAAAAGCCCGCGGGGGGCATAAATCATCCGAAGGACTTGCAAAGGTATTAAGAATGCAATTACGTGTTTTGTTTCAGTTCCATACACACCCAGCAAGTCCAGTAACACACTAGCAAACCATAAAAGGACTAAGGACCCCAGAACTCAAAATTTTATGACACTGATGCGATTACTATTTCCCAATGGAATATGGGAAGCAATAAATATATCATATTGGCAAATCTCTTGAAAATTTACAAAATATTTATAGCTATCGAAATTAGGGAGAAACGAGTATTCATGTTCCCCGTCGCAATGCAAGTACAATTGAAGTGTCTTAATAAGAAACCACCGACGCACTGAATTTACCAAAAAATATCATGCACATTTTGATTTTCATGTGAATGTTTTTATCACGTGAAAATGAGAAAATGAGAATGAAAAATATATTTGTGTCAATTTGTGATTTCTGATATAATTTCAAAATTAATTATAGTAAACATGTATTAGGAAAATTACATGAATATGTGATTACCACAATTTACCTCCCCTGGCTAGATTAATACTACAATACTCGTGACACATAATGTAGGTTTATAGATAATTAAAAATAGTACAATGCCTTTTATATAAATATTTCTTTTGTAGCATATCTGACAGCAGCAGATCATAATATTATGCTGATGGACTGGTCCGGTCTTTCCAAATGGTGTTATTGTGAACACGTTTTGTCAATCATTGAAGCAATAGGCAAGAAACTGGGAGTTCTCTTGGATTTCCTTGTGGAAAAAGGTGTAAAATTGGAAAAAATACATATAATTGGTCACAGCTTGGGAGCTCACATAGCTGGTATTGGTAGTGTGACCTGTAGTAAAGGTCGCGTAGGACGAATCACAGGTATGTGAAGGAAACACGCGCAAATTGATATAATCGTAATTTAGAATATTTCCTTTTGTATCAAAACATTTAAAACCAGTTTAAACTTCAAATTTACTATCTAATATTTCACCTTTCAGATACATCAATAATTTTTCTATCATATTTCCAATTATTGACTGTTCAACATTTTACATTATTTATTAGTGTATGCTAATGTGTCAGTCAGTTATTTTTAGTTTGAATACACATATTATTAATTATTTAAATTGGTTATTTAAGGTCGTATCAACATCTAGGTCATTAGCGACCACGATTGGTGTTAACGGTATGGTAACTATGAAGATGAAACGAAATGGTAATGATAAGGAGTGAAAGGACGAAAGACTCGAACCCGCAACCCTTCGGTCTGAGATCACTACGACACTACTGCCTTAGCAATCTCGGCCACCGGGCCGACACTATCGATTTTATTACGTACAAAATTGATATTAGGGCACTAAATATCAGATATTTAGTGAGAACAGATATGGATTCTATATTTGAACAAAGTTCGATAAAAATCATTAGTTATAATCACAAATTATAATATATTTAAAATTTTAAATCAAAATTCAAATCGACATAGTATACAAGTATCCTCCAACTATGGGCGACCCCCATAACTTCCAAACGGTTCATGATATAGAAATGCAGTTTTCACTCAACAATGCGGAATCCTGCGGCAAGTAACATGCTGTATAAATATTGTTTGAAATATTTTTAGTTTTCGAGAAATTTAATAATCATTGATTTTTTAAATGGTTTTTTTCTAGTCAACAATTGATAGATCATAAAAAGAGGATACTATGGTACTAGAGGTACCACATATTAATATTTTGATAGAAATTTGAGTGTGAAATTAGACTTTCAGATGTGAGATTTTAAATGATACGGACAAATTTCCTTTAGCAGCCCTTGCAACTGTCCCATTTGGGGAAGGTGGCCTTCGTGGCGCCGTCACTGTTGAGGGAGAGAGGAGAGGCTGTGAGGGCTACCTTGTCCAAAAGTGACAGTTGTAAGGGCTGCTACAGGAAATATTGCACGTTTAATTTAAAATCACATGTCAGAAAATATACTTTTATACTAAAAACATTATCAAAACATAAACGTAGGTTACACTATTGCATTTCTCATTTTATGATCTATCTATTGCCAGTGAGAAAAATACGCATACGGTTTCATTTAAAAAATCAAAGATGATTAAATTTCTCTAAAACTAAAAATATCTAAAAAATTTCAAACAATATGTCTACAGCATATTACTTCCCCATCATTATTCATTGTTGAGCGAAAACTGCATTTCGATATCGTCAACCGATTAGAAGTTATGAAGGTGGCTCATAGTTGGTGGGACTCCCTGTAGGATCTATATTACGAATAAAATTAGAATGTAATTGACATTTGGGCGTGGAGGGGGGCGGCGTTGCCGCATACTACGCGCTCTACCTTGTGCTCTCAACACTGATTAAACAAACAGAAGGAAGGAATGTTGAGAAACTCGTAACAAGCTTGTTCCTAGCATTTGTTACACTCGTCCGTCACATTTTTTTCTAGTAACATCTGCTTCCTAATTTTAGGCGACAACAATATACAAATGTCGAAGCTTTTGATTTGCTGTTCCATAGTTACGGGGCGGTACCATCATCACGTGACCACAAAATGTCAACTACATTCTTTTCTTTTAAATTTATTTGCTTTCAGGCGTACAGCCTCTTTTATAATGGGTTGAAATACATTAAATACAGAACTACAGAATTGAGTTTAATTTAGAAGTTATATTTTTGGTTAGGATTATTTAGAGGAGTTGTGTGTGTGAGAGGCTTAGGGTGGGTCGAAAAAGGGTCTGGGGAGTTTCCTGCGGATACGTGCTCTATTTGGGGTTTGTTTCCCTAATTGGAAGTGGAGGGCTTGTGGGATTGAAGGGATTTTGTGGTAAAACATAAGGGTGCTGTGCTTGATGGTGGTAATGAGGGGTATGCCGAGCTCGAGATGAAGTAGATCATTGAGTATGATCCAAGGTGCTTTGGTTATGGTCCTTGGGAAACGATTTTGAAAGGTCTGGAGCTTATGGATATGAGATTTGGCTGCCGAGCCCCAAATTGGTCATGCGTATGTTAGCATAGGTCTGATCGTAGCTTTGTATAGATGGGTATCGGTTTGGATTTGGAGGGAAGAAGATCGACGTAGTATTGGGAAAAGCTGGTGAGTTCTTTGTGTGGCTAGACCAAGTCTATGATGGATGTGGGGTTTCCAGGTTGGGCGACGATCAAAGAGGACTCCGAGGTATTTGACTGGCGTGTTGGATAGTAACCAAGGGATTGGTGTGGACTTGTATGCTACAGGTGGAGGTAAGGGTGGTCTGCGGAGAGAGGTTGAATTTGTGCGTCATTTGCTGGCCCAATCGGAGATTTGATAAAGGTGGTTTTGAATATCAATGGTTGCGTCACCCAGAACTTCGTTTGTTGAGTATACGACTTTGTCATCGGCGAAGAGAGCGAGGGAAGTGTGAGGGGTGGTCGGTGCGTCATAAGTAAAAATATTGAAGAGTGTTGGAGCTAATACAGAGCCTTGAGGTACGCCTGCTAGGATAGGAGCAGGAATAGAAATCGCGTCAGTTAGTCGTATGGAGAAGGACCTATTCGTGAGGCTTTTGATAGGGAGTATAAGGTACTGTGGGATTCCATTTTTTAGAAGTTTGAATAGTAGGCCGGGGTGCCATACCGAGTCGAAGGCTTGTTCGGTGTCGAGAAAGACGTCTATTGTATGGGAAAACTGATGAAAACCTTCGAGAATGTCTTCGGTAAGTTTAAGGATCGGATGGTTTGTTAAGACAAGCGATTGGAAGCCAAATGGATGGTTAGGAATAGCTGACGTTTCGTTGAGGTAAGCTTTTAGGCGAGAGAATGCATTTTTCAAAGATTTTACTGATGGATGGGAGAAGGCTTATGGGTCTGTAGCTGGATGGAGAAGAGGGGTCTTTGCCGGGCTTAAGGATGGGCATAACATGCGCATATTTCCAGGCTGTAGGGAAGTAGGGTATTCTTAAATAGGAGTCGAAGATGTGGGTAATATGAATAATGGCTTTGAATGGAAGTTGTTTTAGAATAAAAGTATTGATTTTATCTGGACCAAAGGATTTTTGGGGGCGTTTTTAGCCAGGATAGGAGCTACCTCTAATGGCGAGATGAATTTAATGGGATGAGGTACGGTGATTTGTGGGTTATTTACTTTATGCTCTATTGATTGATTGAATTCTACATTCGTGGGAGGATGTGGAATAAAGACAGATGCAAAATAGTCTGCTAGGGTGTTGGATTTATCTGTAGGGGATGAGGCGAGGGTGAAAGGTGTTTGGAGAGAGGGGATGTGGTTGTGTTTTCTATGTAAATGCCGTGTGAGATTCCAAAGTGAGTGGTCATTTGGATGTGCAGTTTGGATTAGTTTGTGGAAATATTGAGCTTGGACTAGGAAAAGGAGTCTCCGTACTATTTTAATTAGGCGGTTTAAGTACGATCTTAGAAAAGGAGTTCGATGGCGATGATAATAATTTCGAATGGTTCTCTTGTGGAATAATTTCGAATGGTTCTCTTAGGAGTATTGTAGGGATGGGGGAGGGTATTTAGATTTTTAGGTGAGGGTGTGGTTAAATCAAGAGTATCGAGAATAGTATGGGTTAGTACAAGTATAGTTTTGTCTATTTCATTTGGAGAGGGTAGGGTTTCTATTGGGGGAAGCAATTGAGTTAGAAGGGATTGGAAGTAGTGCCAGTTGATTTTGTTTAGGTTGAAGCGAAAGAGCGTTTTAACTGAAGGTGCTGCAAGTCCTAGTCTGAAGATGATTGGGCGATGATCGGAGGATAGTGCAATGTGGGTTTCCACTGCTGTGGTTGTTGGGAAAAACTACATTCTAGTTTCATTCGGACCTTAAAACGTATTCCAATGTTTCACGCTCCTTTGCATAAAAGAGGGCGAATACTCGTACATCATGAAAAGTCAAGGAATTTCTACAGGTATCCAGAATTATTCGCACCAAATCACAACAGTGTAGGACTATCTAATCACAAACAAGAATATACAGAAGACACTATTTTCTGTCAAGAAATGGTATACACATTATTTACCCAACATTGTACCTCACCAAGCTCAATTAAGAACTATTGTATTCGGCAGTGTCTTTCATCCTAATTTGCTGCGTGCTATGGCTGGCTGGTGCGCTATGCCTCTCTAGCTATGACTCTTATCTCTGAGATCGCTGAGCATTTGCCATAGGTAATATCACGAGTGCTTTCGAAATTGTCGATAAATCCTCGACTCGCGAAGGAAGGAGGGGATTTATCTGAGAATTTCGAAAGCACGAATGGTATTTAATAGGACTAACCTAAGAAAAAAATTATGTCCAGAGTTCCAAAGTGCGCCAAATATTGAAAACAACTGAAAGCTATGTTAAAAGCAAAGAGTTTATGCTATAGTACTTACGAGATTAATTGGAAATTGACATAGCGATCGATGTATGCCGCCTCCTACGATAGACGTTTATGACTGGCCAGTAGGGAGAAGCGGTAAGAAAAATCGTATTCAGAAAGCAATAAACCTTTTAAGATAAAGCGCTCTGATTGAGGCATTTTGTAGGTATAGTTAAATCCTGTTGGTTTTTATTTCATGAGTTGAATAGTCGCGAAGTATTGGGCGCTTGCCTCGGCCGGACTCCGTTTACGCGGCCTTGAAGAAGGCAGAAATTTATCGCTTCCGCGACGTGCCAGGTTCCGCAAGCGGTGGTAAAACCGAGTTGACATACAAAGGATTAAAATGACAATTTGGAAAATAATTGCCCATCATGTTTACCTCAGAGAAATATCCCTCCGTCACGAAACCTGTTCAAACACACCTCTTCGAAAACTAGTCCAGTCCATTGACGCTCAAGCAGGGTAAATAGACAAAAGTTTTGGTGTAGTTTTGATATTGGGTTCCAACATGTCTTTTGGGTCGCTGAACACAAATATGAAGTTTGTCAACAAAAATGTAGTTGGGAAACACGTTTTTATAGCAAAAACTTGTAAAAAATACGCCTTTTTCAGTTCTTTTTAAAATAACTCAAAAGCCATCCATTTTTTTGTAGTAAATGATCATATAGGAAATAAAATGAAATACAATTTCTTACATTTAATGTCATTGAGATTTTTTCTCCAAATAACAGTTTAGCCGAGAGAGTACCGCGAAATTTGTTGATATAAGTGAAACACATGAAAAAACGGGAATTATCTCAGTAAAACTTAAAAACCGTCAATTTTTCGTAAATATTAACCTATTATGAAATGAAAGAGGATACAATTGCCTACATTTTATGTGTTAAAAGCTTTCGCCTAAGACCAATGCTATTGCCGTTAATGTGTAAATTACGCCAGGATGTTACAGAGAAAACGGCACTCCACTTAACCACTCTCACTCACAAGTTCTTTATGTAATTTACATCCAATAAAGTTTATACAAATAAATACAGCGTCCTGTAAATATGATTATATTTTATTTAGAAAAAGAAAAGTAAGTAATTAATAATGTGAAAATAAAAATTAATATTTTCGAAGACGATGGACTGCACCTTCACCAACGCGTAGGTTTTGAGTGCTCTGCTTTTCATCTGCTACAAACAAAATAATGGCATTATAGGATCTTTTATTACTACAAATCTTGTATATTACATTGTTTTTATTATTTGAATTATCTATTATGGTGAATATCCAAGTCCTTTTCTATTGGTTCGTCAGCTTCAATGGCTTAGTCTTGTCCTTGTTCCAGCTCGTAACTCGCTTTTCAAGTTATTTTCAGAAACGACTGTCATATTTTTTTTTTTTTAATTATGTTTATTGTTCTATTGGTGGTTACATGGTTCAGTATTTTCACACTCTTTCACATGTTTTTTGTGTGGCTTATAACTAAACTAATCTAAAACTATGTCTAATGTATCTACTACTCAGGTGTAAGATGCTCATTGAGTACCTACGCTTAGTTTACATCTGTGAATATTTTTAGGAAGGCATGTATCGGGTGTCTATTACGGATTCGGGTCGGAAAATCGTTCAGAGTGGCTAGGTTGTAATGGGCTATTTGGTTTATGGAGGATATATTTGAATAGAAGTTGTTCGAGAGATGAGCTATGTGGTGGTTGATGGATGGTAGTTGTAGTTCTCTATGGAGTTGATCATTAGAAATGAACCATGGGGCGTGGGTGGCTAATCTTAAATATTTATTTTGGATTATCTGGATTTGATTTATGTTTGTCTGTGAGGCGTTTGTCCAAATGGGGCAGGCATACATTAGAGGTCTGATTATTGTTTTATAAAGGGTTATGGCATTGTTTAAGGAGAGTTTGCTTTTGTGATTTAGTAATGGCTTTAGCTGTATTAATTTAATTTTTGCCTGTTGAATTTTCGTTGCAATGTGTGTTTTCCAGGTTAATCTTGTATCGAATTTTAGACCTAAATATTTAACGGTTTGGTTGTATGGTGTCCAGGGGATTACATTGTTATTAATTTGGAGTGGAGTGGGGGTGGCGAATGTTCTAAGAGAGAATATTTTGGCTGTTGATTTGGATGGGTTGAGCTTGATTTTCCATTTTAAGGACCAATCTTCTATGCTTTTTAAATGCAGTTGAATTTTATTACAGATTTGATTTAATGAATGGTTGGACATGAATATGGCAGTATCGTCAGCAAATTGTGCGATATGTGTGTATGGTGAGGTAGGTAAATCGAATGTGTATAGGTTGAAAAGGGTGGGTGAGAGGGGGGGATCCTTGGGGAAGTCCTGCTTTTATTTTGCGGGGATTGGAAACGTGCTTTTCTATTGTTACTGTAAATGTTCTGTCTGCTATAAAATTTTTAATGATTTGTAGTAGGTAATTTGGAGTTCCTATGGTTTTTAGCTTATATATTAGGCCTGGGTGCCAAACTCTGTCGAACGCCTGTGAAATATCTAGAAAGGTGGCTATAGTGTGTTGTTTGTTCTGGAAGGCAGTATGGATGTGTTCGGATATTCTAAGTAGTTGGTGTGAGGTGGATAATTTATTGGTGAAGCCAAATTGGTGTTTCGGTATGGTCTGTGTTATGTTTAGGTGTTTATTAAATCTTTTTAGTATTATTTTTTCTAGGATCTTTGATAGTGACGGGAGGAGACTGATTGGTCTATAGCTTTCGGCATGGTTATGATTTTTATGGGGTTTGGGTACGGGGATTATGTTCGAATTTTTCCATATTATTGGATAGTATCCTGTTCTAAGAATTGAATTATATATATTATTGATGTAGGCTATTGTGGGGTTAGGCAAGTTTTTTAACATAATATTGCTTATTTTATCGTGGCCAGGAGCTTTTTTAAGAGGGAGATTTTTGATGATGTGCTTAATTTCATTTGGGGAACTGTATTTTATTCTATGTGGAATATTATAATTGGGTGCTGATGCTACTTGTGTTATTTCCATGTGAGCTGAATGTGTTGGAGTACTGTTAGGAGTGAACGATTGCTCAAAGTAATCAGCCAAGGCTTCTGCTTTCTCTATTGGTGAATATTTTTTACCTGATGGTGTGTTTAGAGGTGGTATGGTTGTTTTCTTTTTTAGGATATTTTTGGTGAACTGCCAAAGCGAATTGTTTGATGTGCTCAATGATTGTATTAAATTGTCATAAGTTGAGTGGTTAAAATCTATTATTGCTCTTTTAGTAAGTGTAGTTAGTAAGTTGAGTTCTTTTTTAATGTGAGGCGATTTTGTTACACTCCAAAGTCTTCTGGTTTTATTTTTAGTTTTGATTAAGTTTAGAATGGACTCAGGTAGTTTTGTGTTTGATGTTTTAGTGATATGGGGAGGCTTGTTGTCTTGCAGGGATATTACTGTGTTAATTATTATATTATTTAAGTATGAGATTGCTTGTTCGATTTCCAGTGGGGTATTTAATATTTTAAATTGAGGTGTTTTATTAGTAATTATTTTTTTAAACGTTTTCCAATTAATGTGTGTGTTTAAAGTGTGGGTGGGGTTGTGAGGGGGGGGAATTTGTTGGGTTGAAATGATGACAGGAAGATGATCTGAATCTAATTCGAATATTGGAGAACTGTGAAATTGGACTTGTGTGTTGGTGATTGCAATATCCAATATATCCGGGAATTTGTTATGGTCATGGGGGTAGTGGGTTGGTTCGGGGGAGGGATTATTTGCAATTTTAGATCTGTTATTATTTTACTCAGTTGTCGGCCTGCGGTGTTGGAAGTTCTGCAGCCCCAGTTAACGTTTTTGGCATTGAGGTCGCCAACAACTATTGTAGGCGTGTTTTGTTGGAATAGTGATCGTATATTGGTGCTGTGAATTTTGATTTCAGGAGGTTTGTAGGCTACAATGAGGGTTGTTATTCTATTGTCTAGTGGAAATTTGATGGCTACTGTTTCGATTCCAGGGGTAAGGGGTAAGTTGGTTTGAATGTATGGTACTGATTTTTCTATGAGAATTATAACACCGCCTCCATTAGAGTTTGTTCTGTCTGATCTATGATTATTATATCCGGGTAAATTAAATGTTTCGTTTGGTTTTAAGTGTGTTTCAGTAATGCATGCTAATTTTATATCATTGGCTTTTAGGAAGTACGATAATTCAGTTTTCTTATTTTTGATGCCGTTGGCATTCCAATTTAGCAGATTTAGTTTGTTACGGTGCTGCAGGGCCATGACTGCTGTTAAAGTAAGATGACAATGAGGTTTGAATGTTACTGATTATTTCTGGGATGATTGAGTTGATAATGTTGACGATATGAGTTGTAATGGAGTTGATTAGAGAGTATATGAATGCATTATTGTTATTAATATAATTAATATTATCACTATTATTATCATTATTATTATTATTATTATTATAAAAATTTTTGGGGTTTCTATTATTTACTACTGGAGGGTTTTGGTTGGGTTGATAAGGTGGATTAGTGTTGTAGGTTGCTGTTGGGTCGAAAGTGAAATTAGGGATGCCATTAGTGGGTGGGAGGAATGGGAAATTGTTAGAAGATACGCGAGGTGAAGTGTTATTGTTGGATCTGGTTCTGGGGTTGGTTGTTGGTGGATTTTTGGGCGGGGGTTCTACATTTCTGCTGTGCGTACCGTTTTTTACTGAGCGTAGGTCTCCACCGTGAGCTCCGTTTGGGGGGGTGGGGTTCTGTTAGTTTTTTATAGAACGGGCATTCGTCAGAGCGAATGTCTGCACGATGTGAGCCGTTGCAGTTCTTACAGAAAGGGGTTTGCATTTTATTTGGACAATTTACCGAATAGTGGTCTTCTGAGCAGTAGATACAGGCTAATTTGTGGTTACAATTGTTGCGAGTATGACCGAAGTCTAGACACCTTAGGCATTGTATTGGTCCTTTGATTCTTCGTCTTTTTTCTGCTTTCACTTTTAAATTGCAAATTTCAGTTATTTGTAGTACTATGTCAATGCTCTGCTGGCCGTTGAACTCGGCCGCTACAACTGGGATTGGTATGTTGTTTTTTTGGAGTCTAGTAACACTGATAAGCGAGGGGTACTTCTCTTTGACGTCCTCGTAGATTTCCTGTAGTGATAATGATTGATGGACATTTTTGAAAACTATGGAGAATTTTTTATTTGCGGGGTCTTTATAAGTGTGGAAATTTCTTTTGGTATTTAACAGATGTTTAATTGTGTTCCTAAAGTCAGTTATTGTTTTGAACATTAACTTTATTCGGTTGTTTACTATGTTCCAGGTGAATTGATTAGAGATGTTGTTTTTTATTTCTCTATTGAATTCGGATATGTTTGTTATATTATTCACATAAATTGGTGGGATCTTGACATTTTCATCTTGAATTGGAGTAGAGTTTATGTAATTAAATCTGGAGTCAGGGTCTTTTAGGTTTTCCAAGGGAGCATATCTATTACCAACGGGCACTGCATACACACTATTATCACTGTTGGCTGGTTTTTTAGGAGGATGTTCATTGTTGCCTGGGGGGGTACTGTCACCATGGCCTCTTTTTGCACTGATACTGGTCTTATCACTGCCGTTCATATTAGCGGGGTCGTGGCTTGATTGGCCGTTAGGCAGGCCGCTGGCCGCGTTGGTATGACTGACCTTTGTGAATCCTTGTGTTGGGTCGGCGGCTGGGATACCGTTTCCTTGATCGGGGTTAATTGCCTGCAGGTCCTGGCTGGATGCAATGATGTGGTTGAAGGAGCTGCCTGATGAATCTGCGAGGATGTGTTGATCCCCGAGTTGGTCGTAGGCGACTTCCATTTCGGCTGGGTTGTACAGGAGCGCCATGGCTCCCGCTATGCTCTGACCTAGGTCAGGGCTTGGTGGTTGATAGCTGCTATTAATGATGGAAAATCAATAGCACGACTTTAAAACGGTTCACTGCACTTGTGGCGTATAAATAACTGTTTGATACACAAACTTTAATTCACTGCTACTGCACTGATGCACGTTGTAACGTTCTGAGCTGCGCGGAGCACGATGTGAACGGGTCGCTAGCTCAGCGCGG
>BLKR01011113.1:0-38491 GCA_011170035.1 Teleogryllus occipitalis
CCCCGACGAGCCTTCGCATGACACCCCTCACCTCGTCGCAACACCCCCTACCCCGTCGAGGCTTCGCATGACACCCCTCACCTTGTCGCAACACCCCCCCACACCGTCGAGCCCTTCGCATGACACAACCACCTCGTCGCAACGCACACTCCCAGCCCGTCGAGCCTTCGCATGACACCCCCACCTCGTCACAACATCCCACCCCCCACCCCGTCGAGCCTTCGCATGCGATGTCAGTTCTCACCCCCACGCCACGTTACAAAAAATCCACAGACAATACATGTACATTATTTTACAACACTTTGCCAGACGACATTAAACGATTAAATTCGATACAAAAGTTAAAATCCCAAGAGAAATCTTTTCTGCCGCATAATTGTTTCTATACAATTAGAGACTATACTCAGCAACACAAGGAAAGTAACATTGATTTTAAGAGTGATATTTAATGCATTATTTACCATTTCGACTGTAAAAATGTAAACAACCTGTAACAAGTATTGTATCGCAGCCTCAGGGTCAATGACCCCCATCTCGATCAGGTTTGTCGTCCAGTTTCCCTGATCCATTGAGCAAATACTGAGATGGCCCCTTGTTTTTGCTTTTGAACATGAATGTAACTTCATAATCTGTGCACCTCTTCAAGAATTCAGTGGGAAATATAGTTATTCAAATTATCGTTTCCATGTTATCGCGACAGGAAGTATTATTCCTTGACGAAGGACATGATGGTAAAAATGGCCCAAAATGTATTGCTGATTTATCGTTGAAAATATATTTAATTACATCGGAGCGGGTTTTTTCCTGTATTCAAAATTCAAGTAGTATATGGCTTAGTGTAGGGATCACAGAATTTTGAAAACGTGCACAGAATTCACTTCTCCTCATAGCACGTCATACACAGTTTTTATCAGTTTTTGACATAAATAAATAAATATGGTATGTTATTGCGAGGCGAAAAAGTATAGACCCATCCCATACAGACGACGCGTTTCTTCTCCCCTTCACTTACCTTAAACTCTCCCTTTTTTACCTTAAACTCACATACATTTAGTATTTCTGAGGGCTGTGTCACGTGATCGAAAACGTTCTGTGATTGGACGCATCTCGTGTGACGTCACATGCATGTAAACAAGTTTAAAGCTGGTCTCCGTTTCGCACGTGCTAAGTGCGAGGAAAGGAATTTCTTTCATTGTAGTATGAAGCGGTGAATTTTTTAAATTTCTTATTTATCAGCTAACCTGCGTAGTAGGCGGGAATTAGGTATTGAATTTCATTTTTCTAAAATGGAGAGACATTTTGTGAAAGCGGACAGAGACAAAAGCTGCTCGAGAATAGCCAACATCAAGTACTATTTTTACTCGATTTGTTGACAATCAAATTCTGATGGCAGAACTTGTTCCAGCATTAAATTTCTCTCGCTGATGCCAATTTTGTATTAGGTAAAGTTTGCCATATCCTTCTTCAACTGTTATACTATGATTTAAGATTAAGAGTTACACTTTTCTGTGAATTTCATGCTTAAACATCAAACAAATAAAGATGACATTTATTGAAATTAGTACTTTTGTTGTTTAATACACTATGTTGGCTAATAAACTGTCAATTATAAATCAATGTCTTATTTATTTCCAATGTACTAATAAAGGCCATAGTAATTTTTATTGCAAACATAATTTGGGGAGTATTATTTTATTTTTATTAATTATTGCAAATAACTGAAAGATAATACAATAATAAATGTTAAAAATAAAATTATGGAACATCTCTTTATTAAATACTCTCAAACAGTAGACATAACCTCCCATCAAACTAGTATCATGGATTAGATTATTAAACTAATTCTCTATTTTTTTACTATAATTGATCAATTGTGCTTGCTTGTCTAATTCATTACATATTGACAGACCTCTGTAAAATAATTGTTTTCGGATCCTTGATACTCTGCACCTGCCTCTCTCCTGTGAAATTGTTTCTATGTTGATGAATATTGATACTGACCTAAACAACACTCAGAAGACCATAGTACCTAATAAAATTCGATAGAATAAAATATAAAACATTTATTTACATTAAAATGATCTTCACGGAAAAATACATTCAAATGGTCCTTCATATCACTCGGGATTCTACAAGCGAGTTGCATTAGCTTCTTTTGCATTTTGGCGTTTTTCCTTGTTTTTGATGGATGTACTTGTACATAGTGTCACCGCACACCATTTATAGACCATTTTCTTCAATAAACCCAAAAAATTAACTTTCTTTCTCGGCTTATTCTCCTGCTGCTTACGTGTTTTCATGCAAGTGACGTCGCAGGAGCCATATAAAACGAATCTGACGGAAGATAGCGTTTTGGCGTTTTTTTTCATTATAACTTTGTCGTTCATTCTTGTTGCAATTTTAGCAATACACAGAAAATTAGCGAAATCGTTTGCTTGGTGTGATATAATAAACAATAAGATGTTTTCTAAAAGTTGTCAAATAGCCTATTAACGAAGAAACTCGACGCCACATATAGCTTGTAACTGCAGGAAAGCGTAGAAGTATATTCCCATCCCATCCCAACTATAAGCGTTTCTTCTCCCCTTCACACGCGACGTCCCTACCTGTCGCTGGCGCATGTGCTCGTTGCGCCGGTTCACCCAGTCCTTCCACTGCGCCCGGGCCGCGCTGTACTCCTCGTCGTCGTCGTCGTCCGAGCCGGCGTTGGAGCGCTGTTGCCACGAGTTCATGGAGATGGAGATGCTGCCGTATTGGCGGCGCGGCGGCACGTGGCCCTCCGAGTCGGACGAGGGTTGGCCGCGCCCGGAGCTCCTCGAGCGCCTGCGCCGCAACGCCCACCCAGCGCCCGCCCACTCGCTTGGCGTTCCACACACGCGCTCACCTTCATTACCGCTATTGATTGATGGATTGATTTTTGCGTGTTTCCGGGCGCGTCAACTGCTTTGGTCACTAGTCCCGTTAGTGTAGTGCATGTTTTTTCTCTCGGGAGATGGCGGTGATATTCCCCCGCTGGATGGCGAGATCCGGCGCCGACCTACCGTCGGCTGGTGGGGTTTCCCCCAACCAGGACTCTCCCACCAGAAGGGCACCGCCCCACCCGGGACAAGCTCTATGCTCCCGACCGGTCTCCCGGGATATGTGGTAGTGTAGTGCATGTTAGTGTAAGTGTGTGTGTGTAAGGGGAGAGGATAGGACAAGGAAGAGGAAGGAAAGATCGCGCGCGGTCCGTGGCCCGTTTGGTAGGGTACTGCTCCGGCATTCGCCTGGTGTTGATCGGAGAAACCACGGAAAAACTACCGATCAGAGCAGACGGCCGCTAGAATTCTCCTTCGAACAGCGACTGAATTCGACCTACCTGAAAAGCTAGTGTCGAAAATTCTGCTACCGTCCGGATACGAACCTAAGACCTCCCGGTCAGAGGCGCTGTAGTGGCATCAGTTGATGCACTGAGCTACCACTCCCGGTCATTAGCACTATTGCAAACTTTTATTTTCGCTACTGGGATCGAGGTTGATCCAGCCGTGGATTGTTAAGGGCGAAACATTTCTTCGTACGCCTTCCTTCCGCGAGGAAATAAAGCCGGATGTCCCATGTTGTAGTTTTACTGCATGTAAACGATCCTTAAGCGACAATGAAGCCTCTGAGCAAAATTCGAAACGCCTGCCCGAGTGATACTTCCTTTCTCTGCCAAACGGTGAAAGGAGCGTAGCGGAATTTGGGTAGTGAGGCGAAAGAGCACACCTCATGGCCTGACCCTCGTCACGAAATATAAGACATCATTGAATGGAGGTATAAAAATATACCGAAGAATCACTAAGGGTTCTTAATATACAGTTAGATTTACGTAGACAATAAATACAAATACAAGAGAGACAAGTAATAGAAATACACGATCATTTCAGGAATGGCCAGTCAGAGCGATGCTTGGAATTGTATCTATATTTTTTATTTTCCAGTCGAGCAATGCAGGAGAGGTATCTTCGCGGGCCGCGGATTGCCCACCCCTGGTCCAATCGACGGCGAATGCTCTCGGGTTTATTCTTTTCTTTTGCTTCAGTATCAGAACAAATAAACAATGATTGCATTCAAATTTTCTCAGGTTTTACTTCAAATTTGTGGGCAATTTGCCGGTAACGGCACAAGCCGTTGGTGTTTCAGCTAGCACTGGCGTAGAACTCCTCATATGTTCAGATGCATAGAAGTGAAAGAGAAAGGAGAAATGTGCAGAAGGGAAGCATAAATGAAAATCCACAAGGAAGGCGGAAGAAAGGCTTAGAGGGGGGACCACCTGTACATTTATGACTGGGAGGGCAAAGCAAGGGACAATTCCTGCATACGCCTTTAACAATTGAGTTAACTCAGAAAACCCCCCAGGATGGCCGAACATTAATAGTGCAGAATAAAATTAACACAAAAGCGAAAGAGAAGACAAAAGACAGGATCATAAAGAAAGAAAGAAAAAGAAAGAAAGAAAGAAAAAGAAAGAAAGAAAGAAAAAGAGAGAAAGAAAAAGAAAGAAAGAAAAAGAAAGAAAGAAAAAGAAAGAAAGAAAGAAAGAAAGAAAAAAGAAAGAAAGAAAAAGAATGAAAGAAAGTGGAGAAACCTGAAGGAAAAGGGAGGAGGAGAATAGGCGAAGAAGAGGAAAAGAAGAAATATGCGGGAAGAGTAAAATTATTCTCTATACATAATTTGAATGCAATGGTATACACTATTACTTAACATACCCATAAAATCAATTTTAACACTAGAGAATTAAAATATACTGTAAAAAAGTTAATAGAAAAAGTAATTTAAAATTTAAATTGATGGTGTTAAGAAACAATATAAAAATACAAATAAATTCTAAATAACAATTGTATTTATGCATAACGCCAATTTCTTGTAATAAAGCTAATAATGACAGTACTGATCAGAACAGCTGACCAGTCTAATTTTCCTCCAGACAGCGGCTGAATTCGACACAGCTATATAGCTAGTGTGGAAAACACCACTGTTGGGACCCGAACCCTATGACCTTCCGGTCAGAGCTGCTGCAGTCACAGAGGCAGTGCGCCTGAGCTAACTGGGCCGATGAAGAACCGTTTAGTGGTCGGGAGATAATGGAGTGCGGGCGAGACGGCTTCAGGAAAGCTCGTTCGAGCAGCCATCTAAAGCGCCCAGCTAGCAGCGCCCAAAAACCAATCTCAACCAAACTATTTCCATAATTATAGGCTAATTACGGGATAATTGAGTGCTGTATTCCCGAATTGTAGACTCTTTTGAATTTCCCAAAATCGTGGGCGCTGCTAGCTTTAGTCTAAAGCTAATCTTTAGTCTAAAGCTAGCAGCGCCCACTCAGAAAATCTATCCGCAGTGCTGCTGCGGTGCAGGTGAGGAAGGCCACGCCTGGCAGAAGATTTTGATCAAGCACGAGCTCTGAGATGCTCAGACCACATGATGCCCTCTTCTCCCACGCCATGAGATTCCGCGAGTGTCTTCATGATGCGCTGGCAGACTAACATCTGATGACTGGTCGGCTGGTGCTCCTGAATAATTCTAAATTGGTTTAAGATTATATATCAAGTTCCAGCATTGCGAGTAGAGTGTGGAATAAAATTCATTTCCGCTGTACCATCCCATGTGTGTTGCTGGAAAAATCTGTTTCATTTTGATGAGAAAAATACAAAAAAAGTCTTTAAAATGTGTTTGTGACAGATTTGGATGTTAGTAGAGTTTCAAAATTTCCAGACAAAATGTGTCCGCGAAAATTTCAAACATCACCATGTACTCAATATGAGTGGTGTTATAGTCAATATTTAAACAAATATTTACTTACCTTATTTAATTATTAGTGCAAAATAGGGCATGTGGAAAATTATTTCGATGAGATGTGTGATGTGAAATACGACCGAAAAATAGTTTCATCTCTAATTTCACTAATGACAAACTTTAACCGTCATAAGTATTTTTGTTTAATCTGTTCACCCTGAAGATTTGTTCAGAAGGAAGAGGAGATTATTTTGACATTTCTTCGCCTAAAATTGGACTTTCGAGCAGCCGCTAACGACCAAATTACTGCATTCCTTCGACTTCAATTTACGCTTCGCTACCGCTTAACATTTCACAGCAGTGAAGGTAATAGGCTCTTCTCCCTTTATTACGAGCAGAAAGCACCATTATTTAGCAACAATACATCTTAGACAAATAAATATGATTTGCTCAAGGTTTTACAGAACTGAAGGTAATTTTTGTTCATGTTTTAACAAAGAAGGTATAATGAAGGAAATACAATTCGCGCATGAACCTTCAGCGTGGCGCCTTTTCATTGATTGGGATCAAATTAAGCCCGATGAAAAAGTTTGTAAAATCTATGGAAAAAAGTAAAGGTTTAAATATTTATGGTGACTTTTTACACTTAACTTGAAGGGGTATTTTTATTGCACCTCAAATTATAAAAGTAATTTGTCACACAATTTTCAAAGAAAATCTTAAGAGGATTTTACAACAAGAAATCGTTTATGATAAAAGAGTCATTTGAACAAAATAGAAAAAAATCAAAATATAAGAGAAGAACTTGTTCAGTCCTACCGAATTATGGGGTATGCATAGACTAGAAATTTATTTCTTGGATTCTCATTAGAATTTATTACCAGATAATCTTCGCACTGGCAGCGACGAAGAGAGAGAAATTCCACGAGAACATTAGGACTTTGGAAACCCGATATCAAAGTCACTGGAATCCAGCAAGGATGGCGACTACTGCTGCCTTCTGAAGAAAGAACATTGGACACCACACACAAGGGTAGCATTTTATTGCATTTAGAGTATTTTAATATTTTAAAAATATTTAATTAGTCTAAAACAGTGCTTGCCAACTTAATACTGTGACGTCACAAAAATCTGCTCTCCTGCTCCGAACCGAGGAGGAAAGGAAATGCCCGATGTGGCGGCTGGCGTACAGTGTTCCAATGATGGTACGGAAATGGGGAAAAATATGTGCTCGATACTTATGTTTTTAAATGGTGATTTTTATTTTAATGATCATGATTCAATAAAAATATGAAAAATTAAAGAAATAGAATATAGATTATTACATAACTCAATGGAATATCAGACTCTATCGTAACCAGTACTGTATTCCATTCCCATTCTTATAATACATAATCATTTTGAAAAAGACCGTTTTAACAGTTTAATACAATATTTTATACAATTATATAACAACTTTAGTTCGTTCCGAATCAATTATTAATGATAACAAAGAGATTCTCGGGATTAGTCACGTGGGAGAATTTGGACTCCAGGCTTAATTATTTCATGTACAGTTCTGTTTGAGAATGTTGTAAATCATCGTGATTTTCAGTGCCTTTGCCATAATCTTCTATCTGCAAGATCCTTTACTCATCTCATGATTTTAGGCTGTCTGTCAATTCTCAGAAACTATTTTCATCTCGCGGGTTTCTCTGAGTTGCAAAGCTGCGTAATGCCTCTCTAGATTCTACTTTCTAACATACAGCAGTTTTTTCGAACACACTGACACTTCGCAATTGTTACGGTATCTACAAAAAGAAACATTTATTCCCAAATCGAAAGAAAATGAACGGACGTCAATGGGCTCAAATTGCCTGAAATACAGGCAGTGGTCCAATGCCAAGACTGTCGATCCCTCCCTCCGTCCCTCCCCGTTTGTCGCTCTGCTTCTCCGAACGCCTTCTCGCGGAGGGGAACGCAGCTCTGACGTCATATCTCCTCCAGTTGGCAAACGCTGGTCTACAATATGTAGATTATATCAATTACAACATTATATAAGCTACATATACTGTAAGAACACATGAATTTACGTGATATTCTGAATTTTTTGTCATTTTACCCAAAATTAATATGATGATTATAGCAAAAAACTGTACGTATTAGAGCGTTTTTGTAATTTTTTATTCTATGCTGCAAACTTATTTTTACACAGGTAATTTCTTTCATGTTGCACAATAAAGTTCAATTTTACCGACTAGGTTAATTAAAGTTTATTGATTTAATAATATGTTTCTAATTAAATATGTACAGTTAACAGCTTATTTCTTGACCATTATTCCGTTTGATGATAGTTCACATATTTTAATAATTCCTTAATTCCTCCACAATAAATGTGTATGTATACAGACACACAGGGGTTGGACAAAATTGTGTGAATGTTATACAATACATATTTTTATATTTTGGCACCACTGCTGGCGTGTAAATTTTGCGACGCGGCTGCATTGCACAGTTTGAAGTGTCACGTTTCGAATGTGATACCAATATGATTTGGCACATCGTAGTATAGAAGGATTTTCCTAAGGATGAGCCAAAGTGACAGTTCGCGTAACAAGTGAACATCAGATGTAATTTAGAGAAGTATCCCTCCGCCGCGACAGTTCAGCCACGCCTCTTCGTAAAGTGTTAGGTTATGACTCCTGTGAAAATATCCCAATGCAGAAATCTAAGAGTTTTGCTGAGGTATATGCACGTACGCGAGTCCGGAAAATATTTAAATTTAATTATGTATGTGGAAAATCTCTTAACATGCTCTCACAATCAATAAAAGAATACTACGAATATAAATAGAAAGAAAAATGATTTTAAGCCGGAAACACGTGCACCGGTACGCATCTCGCATTCAAGCCTCGGTTTTAAAATAAACATAATATTTATCACACGAAAAGTAAATGTAATGTAATGTTTATAGACAAAAGAATTTTTACAGAAGAGCACATAACATTGCACTTCCTAATTTCAATTATTTATCGCGGCGCACTATATTTTTGTCGGACAAGGACATCACAAAAGGAAGCATCGAAGCCACTTACAAGTTAGCCAACTGCAAACGAACGAATGCAGGAAGGGAGTCTAATGGGCTCGAGGGCACAACGACCACAGAATCTTCCGTGATATTGCCAGCACAAGCTCTCATTTCGGCTCATTCTTAGGAAAATCGTTCTATATCAGCTGGTCCTATCCTCACTGGATGGATTACTGCGAATGAATATCTCGACATCCTCAACAATGAAGCGCTTACAATGACTAGCATATTGTTGCCAAACATCGCCATATTCCAAGATGATAATGCGCCCATAAACACAGCAAAACAGGTTCAGGCGTGGTTTGTGGAGCATCAGAATATCATGAAACACCTTCCCTGGCCAGCACAATCTCCTGACCGCAATAATTGAACTGTTATGAGGCGTTTTAGAGCAGAGAGTGACGTGCAGATTTCTAGCTCCAACATCGTTGAAGCAATGGGCTTTTTTGTACAAGAATGGGAAAACATTTCGTTCGAAACTCTTCAGACACACTACAAATCTACTCCGCGACGAATTGCAGTTCTACACGCAAATGGTAGCCCAACACTTTATTAATTCATTTTTTTCTACATCTTCAGGTGTTCGTCAGATGTCAGGGGTTCATTTTGTCCAACCCCTGTATGTATATTAGGGTGGCCATAAAAAATCATTGATGCATCATAGGCCTTGATGATAGTGAAATAATGTGATTTATATGTGAAAAATTCATTTTTAACGAATTTTATTGAACAACAACGCTATCACCAGAAATAATTTCGTGTGTCTCCTATTTTGATCAAACGTTTTAAAAATGCTATCTAAATGATAATTAGGTGTGCAAAAAATTTTTTGATTAGCTGTTTCGGTTTAGTTGACTGATTATTTGTTTTTGGAGGGAAATGAATAAAAAAATGATCAACTGTTTTGTCTTGAGAAGTCAGGTTTTCGAACAAACGGGTGATCGTTTAAAAAACTCTTAACCCAAATATTTTATTTACATAAGAATATTAACATTAATATTAATATTAACATAAGAACATTAACATAATACAACAGGTGACAACAAAATTAACACCACACTCACCGGATTGCTTGTGAAAACATGTGAAGAATATGTGAAGAACCCTGTACAACATCCAGCAGTAGTCCTCATTATAAGACTCCATTTGCCATGTTATCTTCTTTCCATTTCTTTTGTATCTTCATGGAAATATTCTCCTTGCTGTTCACTCTCTGCTCCCAAATTTTCAAGAATATAGCGAAGGTATGAGTTGATAAAATTGACTTAAAAGCTCATGCTGCAACGAAGCTTTTGGAATGCTTTCAACATTGTTTGGGTCCTTTTGGTTTCCCAAAACGCTTTTAAGACGACAATAAAAACGATCCACGCCTCTTTTTAAGTTGGAGACATTGAACTGATGAAGTCTTTTCGGATATGCCTTTTTAATATACGGGCCAACAAAATCCCCTTCTTTCAGTTTTGCCTCCGATAAACCTGTAAACTTGGATAGCAAGAACTTACAGCATTTGTTATCTTTGGGAAGTGCCTTAAAAATTGCTTCAATAATCCGAAATTTTACTTAGAGGTGGTAATAAAATCTTCTCAAGTGATTCCAAACAGTGGCGTCTTCTGCTCAGTGAGCATGATGATGCGATCGGTTTGCGGGATTATACAAGGTAGATTAATTACGGTATATAATCGACATCGTAATGTATGATTATGTATTCCATATTACGATGCATATATCTTCTATACCTTCTTTGAGAATCTTTAGAATTGCTAATTTTGTATTCCCTGCTCTGACAATAATAAACAAAACAATAATACACAAAAGTCCATTAAAAAATAAACAATACACCTAATTGTTTAGATGTCGATTTGCTGTTATCTTCTAGCGTCCTTGAAAACTAAATAGTTATTGAAACCTTTCAATGGATATTGGGAGTTTTCTGTCACTAATTCCAGCCTCGTGTAACTCATCCTCTTCTACAAGCTATGTGCTTGCCATGTCGCATCTTTTCGCACGAAAATTGTTGGATTCTAATTATCGCAGTGAGTCCAGAGTTCACAGTCGTTATCACGTGTTCACTGGGGTTACCAGTTCTTCTACTGAAAGAAGAGGAGGTGCTCAAAGGAGACGATGGGAGGATAAAGCTTTGGGAGGAGGAATACAGAAGCGCCAACTAGAACCTGCGAAATCTTCTACATAGTACATAGAGAGATTCTTCTACACAATGCATGACCTCGGTAACGAAGCAAAGTTGTCGTGTCAAAGTGATGTCGTCCTGCCACAACCACGGAGTTGATAAACGCCTATCGGTAAGCGCATGAAAAGAAAACAACAATAGGCACAAACCGAACAGAGAGACATACATGACGAATATAAAAATATTTTTAACAAAAGTTTTAGAAGCGACGAAATATTTGGGGATGCGACACATCACTTGTATCCATCCGTAGCCTACGCTACTGGTTCCAATGTTTATTTCAGGACATTCTTTCCATCATCAACTAGACTTCTCTGTGGCGAATTGTTTTGCTTCCAGTGTTTTTGTCGGTCTCTATTGTAGGTCTCATAAAAATACAAACCAAGGGTATTTGGTGTACACAGCCTGTTATCCTCACACCATACACAATACTTTTAAATCCAACCGTACCTACCTGTTTTGATTTGATAATCCCCTTTCTTGAGAACCAAATCCAAGTTCTGCTAAGTCTCCTTCAATACATCAAATGATTAACAGGAGTGGACGCATAACAGGATACCATTGTGTAGTTCAATTTCTTTTAAACTTCTTTTGGAAAAGTCAATGAAACACCTCCATTCAGAAAAATCTTCCTTAATGTGGAACTGAGCCATCAACTCCCTAAATCAGATCAAAACACTAAATTGCCCTCATGAGAAAAGTAAGACAGAAAGTCTTTTCCCGCTGTCTGTACTATGCAAAAATGTTCCATTCACTATTCATTTTTACTTTCTCGTATACGCACATATACGGAGTAATATACGTAGTAGAGAGAAAATTATGTAATGCTGAGCGAAAAAGCAGCGGATTTTCAGCAGAAAAAAATTCATTGCCGGACCCTGATAACGAAAAAGGGGATAAATCCAGATGATAAATTAGAAGAAAATATTCTCTAACATATGGTGTAAACAGAATCCCTGATTTCTCAGTCCTTGATTTACAAAGAACAATAAAAAACAAAACGTCCGTCCGTCCGTCCGTCATGTCCGTCAGTCAGCCTGTCCGTCAGTCAGCCTGTGAGCTTGTCTGTCTGTCCATCAGCCTGTCCGTCTGTCTGCCCGTCCGTCTGCTGCCCGTCCGTCTGTCTGCCCGTCCGTCTGTCTGCCCGTCCGTCTGTCTGCCCGTCCGTCTGTCTGCCCGTCCGTCTGTCTGCCCGTCCGTCTGTCTGCCCGTCCGTCCGTCTGCCCGTCCGTCTGTCTGCCCGTCCGTCTGTCTGCCCGTCCGTCTGTCTGCCCGTCCGTCTGTCTGCCCGTCCGTCTGTCTGCCCGTCCGTCTGTCTGCCCGTCCGTCTGTCTGCCCGTCCGTCTGTCTGCCCGTCCGTCTGTCTGCCCGTCCGTCTGTCTGCCCGTCCGTCTGTCTGCCCGTCCGTCTGTCTGCCCGTCCGTCTGTCTGCCCGTCCGTCTGTCTGCCCGTCCGTCTGTCTGCCCGTCCGCCTGTCTGTCCGCCTGTCTGTCCGCCTGTCTGTCCGCCTCTGTCTGTCTGTCTCTGTCTGTCTGTCTCTGTCTGTCTGTCCGCCTGTCTGTCTGTCTCTGTCTGTCTGTCCGCCTGTCTGTCTGTCCGCCTGTCTGTCTGTCCGCCTGTCTGTCGTCCGCCTGTCTGTCTGTCTCTGTCTGTCTGTCTCTGTCTGTCTGTCTCTGTCTGTCTGTCTCTGTCTGTCTGTCTCTGTCTGTCTGTCTCTGTCTGTCTGTCTCTGTCTGTCTGTCTCTGTCTGTCTGTCTCTGTCTGTCTGTCTCTGTCTGTCTGTCTCTGTCTGTCTGTCTCTGTCTGTCTGTCTCTGTCTGTCTGTCTCTGTCTGTCTGTCTCTGTCTGTCTGTCTCTGTCTGTCTGTCTCTGTCTGTCTGTCTCTGTCTGTCTGTCTCTGTCTGTCTCTGTCTGTCTGTCTCTGTCTGTCTGTCTGTCCGTCTGGCCCTGTGTCCGTGAACACTATGTACTAGCGCCTAAACCACGCGTGGGATCTTTTCCAGATTCAAGAAACTCCTATCCATCTGACTCTAGTTGAAGCTTAGATTTTTTGGAAAACATTCTTTAAAATTGGGGGTGGTTTTCATGAAGTCCCCGGACATTTTCAGAATTATCTCAAAAACTGCTTCATTTTTTATTCATATTTCTTGTAAGAAGAGTGAAAAATTCTTATTGATGTGGCATAGCTCCTATTTTCTTCACGGTTAATTCTGAATTTTCGAAAACACCAAATGTTTGAAATTTTTTGTGTACATTTTCTTGAAAATTTTAGTAGTTTTGTCGCAATATGGGGTGCAATATTTGCAATATAAAAAATTCAAAAACAAGATTTTTTCAAAATCTGCTCTAAATTTTTCTTTAAACTTTTGGTAGGGATAGTGCTAAATGCACTCTTTAAGGTGACAAACGTAATAATGCTCTATTTTTCCCAAAAATAGGGAAAAATAAAAAAATGTATTTTTCACTTGTCAAACGTAGGTAATTTACATTAATGGCAATTTGTTAACATTATTGTATTTATGAGTACCTGTGCATTAAATAATGTCAAATTAGGTTTCGCGAAAACCCAACAGTGTTCTGAGAAAATTATCTCAAAATTCCGCGTTTTGTGAAACGCTTAATCGCCATTTCCTCAAAAATGGCTCCAACTTTTTTTATTCAAACGTTTGCAACAGAAAGTGGCAGTGATACTCTTTAATATGACGTAATGTTCATATTGGTATATTATTTTGTTTTTTTTCAAAAATTAAACAAAAGTAATTTTTACTTTTTAGTATACATACTATATACGGAGTTAGTTAGTTTAGTTAGTTAATGCATTATTTTACGTGGCGAGACTCGGGCAATCAGACCCGCTCTTCCGTCTAACCACGCAAATTTTTTTCTACGCTCCTTTCATCACCTAGCGGAGAAAGGAGGTATCTTGGGCGACGAAACAGGTGGATCTTGATTTTGGTCAGAGGCTTCTTTTAGACTTGAGGATCTTTTACATGCAGTAAATCTACATGGGACAAACGGCTTTACCTCCCCTCTGAAGGAAGGCGTACGAAGGATTTTTTCGCCCTTAAAAATCCACGGCTTCGATCGGGTTTGAACCCGCAAACTCGGGTACAACAGTCCGGAACGCTGACCGTTATACCACCGAATCCGCAAATCCGCAAAAAATCCGGAGTAATATACGTAGTATAGAAAAACTTATGAAATGCTGCGGAAAATCGATTTCGAGATTTTAACAGAAATTGACGTTTTGGAGTCCCCTGATAGCGAAACTGGTTTTTTTTAAACGAACGTCCGTCCGTCCGTCCGTCCGTCTGTCTGAACACTGCTAGAGTCTAAACCATGTTCAATCTTTTCCAAATTGAAAAAAGCCCTGCCGATATGGCTTTAGTTGAAGCTTTGAGATTTTGAAAAACATTCTTTAATATTTGGGGTTACTTAACATGAAGTCCCCCCCGGACACATTAAATATTCCCAAAAACGGCTCCAAATTTTTTCTTTAAATTTCGTGTAAGAATAGAGTAAAATACGCTTATAAAGGTGGCATATGTCAGATTTTCACGGTTAACTCTGAAGTTTCGAAAATTGCAAAAGTTTGATTTTTTTCGGCGCCTTCTTACAACTATAAAATTGAAGACAGATTTTTCCTTCAAATGAAATTTGTTGTTCATAAGTGTACAATAAAAATCATGTACATTTTTTTCGAAAAATTAAGTAGTTTTCGAGCAATAGAGCGTGAATTATTTGCAATTTTAAAAAAATACATAAACAAGATTTACTCAAAAACTGCTTCAAATTTTTTCTTTAAATTTTTGGAAGAGTTAGTACCAAGTACACCCTATCTAATGACATAATGGCCATATTACTCTATTCATTTGTTGTTTTCAAATATTGCAAAAGTGTAATTTATTTAACCTGTCTCTCACGCGGGTAATATTTATATTAGAGGCAATTTCTTTACGTTATATAATTTGTGAGTAAATGTGCTTTAAATAATTTCAAATAAAGTTTCTCGAAAACACAACAGTTTACTATAAAAACGAACTCAAAATTCCGCATTTTCAGAACCACATAAACGCAATTTTCTCAAAAATGGCTCCAAATGTTGTCTTCAAATTTTTGTAATGGATAGTGCTAATTGCACTGTTTTATATGATTTAAAGTTAATTTTGGGGTATTTTTGTTTTTTTAAAAAATTACACAACTAATTTTTTTGAAATACCTCTCTCGCCGTTAATATTGGCATTTCCATCAATTTATATGAATTACTACATTTATGAGTAGAAGTGCTTGAAATGATTTCAAATTAACTTTTTCGAAAACTCAATAGATTTCCGAGAAAAGAGCTTCAAATGTCGAACGTGCAGTAAAGCTTAATCCCCATTTTCTAAAAAACGGCTATGAATTTCTCACTGAAAACTTCTATTTAGGACGAGTTTCAACTCTTCTTTAATATATTTGGAAGTAATAATTCGGTTGTACTACTAGGAAAGCAAAAAGTTAAGATATTGTAAAAA
Source organism: Teleogryllus occipitalis (assembly GCA_011170035.1). Taxonomy (NCBI): domain Eukaryota; kingdom Metazoa; phylum Arthropoda; class Insecta; order Orthoptera; family Gryllidae; genus Teleogryllus; species Teleogryllus occipitalis. The sequence goes on from BLKR01011113.1 coordinate 15,521, forward strand.
CAATGTACTTTGGGCGACGATAGATGGCAGCTGGTCAGACAATGGAGCAAGAGCTTAAAGCCACGTCACACCAAGGAAATTAAAAAAAATTGGTATGAGAAAGTCTGCGCCATTCTGTAGAACCTCTAGTTACTTTCTCGTAAACATACGTATCTACGGGGTAATATGCGTAGTATAAAGAAAGTTATGTAATGCTAGGGAAAATCGAATTCGAGATTTCAACGGAAATACAAGTTTTGGGGTCCCCTGATACTGAAAAGGTGGTTCTTTTCAAAACGTCTGTCCGTTCGTCTGTCCGTCTGTCTGTCCATCTGTCCGTCTGTCTGTCCGTCTGCACGTCTGTCCATCTGTCTGTCCGTCTGCACGCCTGTCTGTCCGTCTGCACGCCTGTCCGTCCGTCCGTCCGTCCGTCTGTGAACACTGCTAGCGCCTAAACCCTGCGTACGATCTTTTCCAAATTGAAGAAAGATCTGTCCAGCTGGCTCTAGTTGAAGTTTTGAGATTTTGAAAAAGATTCTTTAGTAGTTGAGGGTACTTTGTATGAAGCCCCCGGACATTTTCAAAATTTTCTCAGAAACGGCTCTAAATTGTTTCTTTAATTTTTTTGTAAGATTAAAGTAAAATACACTTATAAAGGTGGCATAGGTCCGATTTGTACGGTTAACTCTGAATTTTCGAAAATTGCAAAAGTTTGAATTGTTTTCGGCAACTTCCCACCACTATAAAATTGAAGACACATATTTTTCCTTCAAATGAAATTTGTTGCCCATAAATAATTATTTCCTTAAGGTCATATACAATTTTTTTGAAAATTTTCGTAGTTTTCATGCATTATGGCGTGCAATATTTGCAACTTAAAAAAATTACAAAAACAGGATTTTCTCAAAAACGGCTCCAATGTTCTTTTTTAAATTTTTGTATCGTTATTTTGTAGTGTAATTTTTGTATTGTACTGTTAATTCCAAACAAAAACGTTGACATAAATGCCATATTGCTCTATTCGTTTTTTTCTCAAAAGTTACAAAAATGTATTTTTTTTAGTTGTCTCTTACGTCGATAATATTTACATTAGAGGCCATTTCTTCACGTTGAATTTACGAGTACTTGTGCTTTAAATAATGTAAAATAAAGTTTCTCTAAAATTCAACAGTATCTTGTTAAAATGAGATTTAAAAAATCCGCATTTTCAGAAACGCTGAATCGCCATTTTCTCAAAAATGGCTCCAAATTTTTTCTTCAAACTTTTCCAGCAGATAGTGGTAATGTAACTGTTTAATATGACGTAAAATTCATTTTAATGAATTAATTTATTGTTTTTTTTTGAAAAATTACACAATTGTAATATTTTTTCAACATGTCACGCCGTTAATATACACATTTCAATAAATGTTAATGCATTATTTAATTAGTAAGTTGATGTTCTTCAAATTATTTCAAATTTTCAAGTTTTTCGAAAACTCAATAGATTCCCGTAAAAATGAGCTTCAAATTTCGCATTTACAGTAACGTTTAATGCCATTTTATTTAAGACGGCTTCAAATTTTTAAATGAAAATTGCTATTTAGGACGAGGTTTTCGCCTTCTTTAATATTATTAAAATAATATTTCGGTTCCAATATTTGGAAACCGAAAAGTGGAGAAAATTTCAAAACAATGGTAAAATATTTTTGGCGGCGATAGATGGCAGCAGACAAGAAGCAGACAAGGTTCTTGTCATACAACGTTTCTGTGGCGTCGAGGCATGGGTATTGGCAAGTTAACTCTGAGTTCGGGTCTCGGAGCGGAAATAAATTGTTCCTGGTTAAAAACCTTATTGCAAATTTATGTAGTAGTATAATATACGGAGCCGTTAGAAATAATGCAGAAAATTATGTGCTTTTGTGGCACCACTAGTTTTATTCAAATGTTGTTACAAGCAAAGTTCTAGAAATGTATCTTTAGACCTCTTTTATTGGCTGTGGGAAAATTTCTTAGATATTAAAAATCATGTATAATGCTCTACTAACTATACAATGTATACTATAATAACTAATATATAATGTTGCTCTTCATCAAGAGTTAGTAAAGTATTATGTTCTTTGAATAGCTTAATATTTCTTTCTTCTGTGTCATTTACGACTTGCATACTTTTAATATTTTTTTAAAAGCAACGTAATTATCATTTTAATCCCAATTTTCAGGCTCTATTTGTAAGCAGTCAGGGTTCAAAGCGAAATGTTAAAAAAATTTGTTTCATTAAAATACGTCCAAAAAATTATTTTTTTAACACATAAATCTCTAGACTCAGAATTCCACTATCAGCAAGGTTTATCATGCAAGGGACCTTTGGAAATGATTACATTAAAACATTTTACGGCCACCCTTATATACACCAAAACATCGCATATTCCTGTTTTGCAATTCTGAGGCAAGAACGGTATAATATTACATATATATATATATATATATATATATATATATATATATATATATATATATATATATATATATATATATTAGTTTGTAAGAAATATCGGTAAACTTTACATGTTGAAGAAAATGACGGTTCCAGTAGAAAACAATTTCCTACTTAGAAATTTCAAGAATTTTATCTTAAACAAATATAAATACGCTTAAAATATTCTATTAATACTGGTACTGCGCACAGACGCATAGATATACTGTTTAGATTTTTATTTTCAAATGATTTGTAAATTAAAATATTCAAATGGGGAGTAATTTGGAAATTAAATAGTTATTACCGAAAATAAATACAATTACAATTGTTTCCTTACATTTTTAAAGTACCTTCCTTGGATATTTTTTGAAGTGGCCCTTGAGAGTAAATGCTGGTAATGATAATTGCATCTGGTGAGATTTTCTTGAACAATATTTATTATTCATAACCTCACTTACCGTTTTATACTGCCAGGTGGAAACCCTGGGGAGTCGGAGGAAGGAACGCTATCTGAGCTCGAACCACTTTTCTCCATTTCTTCATCTGAGAGCGAAGCAACTTCCCTCGCCCCTGCAGTTTGTCTTTCTTCTGTTTCTTCGGGTTCCTCATGTCCTGCTTGCTCTTCAGTCTCTGTATATTCCTCTGGTGTCTCATGTTCTTTGGTGTTGTCGCTATCATTCTCGTCTTCGACTTCTTCTTTATTCGGACGTTCCTCTTCATCACTTTTATCCCTATTTCCCGTATCGTAATAGTCTCTGGAGTGCGCAGAACCGTCAGGGTGGCGCAAATGTTTCTTCGCCCATTCCTCTTGTTCCCTGCGCTGGCGCTCCCAGTCCAACTGCTTGCGTTTCGCCTGCAATGCGAAAACCCAAATATTAAATTCAATCAATAAAATAGTTTTCTTTGTACACACGCTTATAAAGTTGTATTTTACAAGACATTTAATCCTAAAATGTAACTTTTTAGCTAAGGCCAATACAGTAATAAACGTAACTGGCGAATAAAAGAGCTTGCAATTGCTTGAGAAGCAGGATCATACAAACGACAGACGTTAGAAGCATTCTATTTTCCTCAAGTGCAATTGTTCGCCCTGTACCCAAGAGTTGTGTTCACTATTTATGTTACCTAATTTATTTTACTTAACTATAAGAATATTTTTCATTTTGAGAAGTACTTGGCTTAGTTACTGTAGAAGGAAAATAAAAAGTCACTAGTGAATAATAATATAATACCGATTTACTCATTAAATAGCGTCATATTCTTTTGGTATTTATTAGGTTGACCAGTACGACGGATCGATAAACACTTAAATTGGGATGATACGAAGTTATAGAGAAGTGGGGGTGATGTGTTTCCCGCCCGACTCCCGTCACCGGCGCCGGCACGGTGCCCAAGGGAATTTGCGACCCCGGCCCGCGCATGTTCCGGCCTGTTCAGCTCCGCGCCCCTTTGTTCCCTAAGTGCTTCCTCGGTCCTTTCAAAATGTTTTTTGTATAACAGCATTATAAACGTCATTTTCTGGGGCAAGAAATCGTTCATAAAAGGGTCTTTTACGGCACAAATGATGACGTATTAGATTTTACTGCACGAATGATTGCGTCATCACACATTCAGCCAATAGTAGCGAGAGAATCGTGGGGAGGTAGAAGAAGACGGAACAGCCGACCACCGTTTTCTCGCACGGATGTCAACAATGCCATCTTGAATTTGATTTCCAGAGGGCGTTGGATGTCAAGCACCCGAGACGTCAGAAGAAAGTTGTTTCGCGAAATTAAGTTTGATTCTCTTGTAAATTTATAATGCTGTTATACAAAAAAATAGCGTATGCAACTCGTTTATAATGTTGCTTTATTGCATTCGTACAAATTTGAAAACTCGCTCCTAACGTCGCTCGTTTTCAAAACATGTACTCATGCAATAAAGCTTAACATTATAAACTAATTGCATAAACTACTATTATACAACCATAAACAGCGCGCCCGTCTGGCGAGGGGAACCCCTAAGCCGTAAATACAAATCTATTTATTAGAGCGAGCATTTCATGACGCCATGTAAAGGTCCAGCACGCACGTGTGTACAGTAAATGCGCCCGAGAGAGGGAGAGAGTGCCTGGCCACCGGAAAATTTTGGAAAATCCGTGCTGCTGATTGGCAGGAAATTTAAATGAAACGCAATAGCTCTGGGTCAATGGAAAGACACGAACCCGAAGAAAGGGTGAGCGTAGCACGGAGCGCTTTTCAGAAGGAGACTCCTTAGATTCGGCCGGTTGAGTGAGGACGTGCGCGCAGAGCGCTCCTCAGAGAAATTTCTTTCCGATTAAGAGACTTGAGCGAGAACGTTCGTGCGAGCTGCGCACAAAGGAGGGAGTTGTGGGAATTTTTTATTAGTCTCGCCACTTAAATGTTCTTCTTTTGTTTTTCTTATTATTCAAAATTTCACGGGAGGCGAATTCAGTACCAAAGAAAGCCGCATTTGGCCACTGTATCAGTAGACCCACGAAGCTATTAGCATGCACACACCCGCCTGTTACTGTGAATAATTCTGAGAACTCTCTGGGCCACGCCGTGATCCGACGCTCCGACCGCCAACTAGTGGATCGAAAGAAGAAGTGTGGGTGGTCAGATCACGCTCGCCCGATCCCTTCACCACCGTCGCCGCAGTTCAACGTCGCCAGCCACCACTACGGTCGGGGTTGCCAGACGTCAATGCCGCTGCCTCTAGAACGCCCCGACCAGCGCAGCCGTCCTCTTGGGACCGCTGCTTGGAGCCCAACCCTCAGCTGGCAAGTTCAACGACTCAGGAGCTACTGCCCTCGCCTCCACTCATATAAGACCCCTAACGAGCAAAACGCATGCTATTGAGTTCTATTCTACGCTCTTCAAGCGCAACGAGGACATTAGCATATTAGCGTTGCCGCGCCCTGGCGTGTTTGTCATTAGCCTTAAGAATTAAACTTATCAGTAATTTTCAATTTCTTTTTAGCTGTAGTTTCTTAATTTTGAAATTTAAACATTTAAATTTATTCTAATGAGCTCATTAGGCAGAATTCAATTATTCATTTCTCTCCTTTCGAATGTAACTTCTCTGACACCAGTCAGAAATAAATGAAAATTAATATTGAACGATTTAAATGTCATGTAACTTCATGAAACAGCCCCCTGTCAACTTCCTTCCTCCATCCATAGGTTAGAAAACAATTAGCATCACCTGCCGACTGAGCTACTGCCGGGCCGTCGGCCGCGTCGATGACAATATATTTAAGGTATTCCTGAGAAAATATGGGAAGAAATTGAGAAGGCAATGCAGACTTTAATGTGTAGCAAAGGTGTGTATATATGAATGTATGTGTATATACGGTAGACTCCAGAAATAGTCAACTTCTGGAGACTAACCTTTTTGGTTCATTACATCAAAGGTTCACTATATCCGATGATGTCAACATTGAATAGAATTTCACCTATATCATTGCTTTTATTACTATAGTTACACCAAAATATATTAACAGCACGAACTGAAAATTTCAATGTCTTTATTTGCCCCTAAAAATCAATTATTTTCAATTGTTTGCTTCGTACATTTTTCATTAGTATTTCTCAAGATCCTCCTCCAGAGTTCGTGATCTCTCCAGACTTGATTCTGCATTGTCCTCTGTGTCTAAGTATCGTAAAGCAGTCTTAACACACTTAAATGCCTCATGCACTCTTGGAGTATCTCCTCACTCTCTAAAGGCTCTTTTACTCGAATAATAAATAATATACGAGATGCTTCCGGTAGCGGGATGGCGCAAGCGGCTAATGAAACTGATCTCTTTTTCGCGCGGCGCGGGGATGGCGCCAGGCTGTGAGGATGTGGGAGTCGCGCGCTTTCTGTCACCTACGTAGAACTCAACACACTTTGTCAATAATATCTAGTAACACCGAACATGAAACTGAAGCAACCAATCGCGTGTCGCTGCTGCCAGTTGTAGCCCACGCAGGACACGGCCTTTGTTGCTGCAGTGAAACTGACTTGCATGAGGTCATCAGTACGGTCCCCATTCCAGGTCCATTACCTTCATCTCAGGGGAGACATCTTCAACTATGACCTTTGGCCAACGGGGTATTTTTTCCAAGCTGCCTGGTGTTGGAATTTATGGCGCCGAGGTCATATATTATTTTGCAGGAGGGAATTAATTTCCTACATTCACTATAGCCGAGGTTCAGGTTCACTATAACCGAATTATGCTTATTTGTAATGTAAGTGAAACGGGACCAGTCACTTAAGCTCACTATAAACGAGGGTTCACTGTACCCGAATTCACTATAACCAGAGTCGACTGTGTATATAAATCTTGAAAGTAGAAATGCGAGTTACTTCTTCTTCAGAAGAGGTTTTGAACTATTTGGAATATGATTAATTCTGGCTATTGCAGAACCTCTAATAAATGAAAGGTAGGTAGAAATCATTTGTTACACAGATACGTGGCTCTATGCGATTCTAATATCAGAAAACATCGACGTCTAGATATTTTTGTTAATATATAACTACAATAGTTAGAGGTGAATATAAAAATTAGTTGTTTTGCATTTCTGTTGTTACAACCGACGCAAGTCATTAATATATTCTGGTCAGGAGCGTAATATTGGGATGGGTCATCTGAGGACCAAACCAGTAAAAAGAAGTGTTATCAAAATCTGTTTCAACGACAATGGAGATTAAAAGTATCTTATATTAAGTATACAAAGACGGGAAATTATTGGGAGTGGTGAATGATATATGGGGAGGGAAATAAGTGCGAATTTTTTTAGTAGTGAAACGATCATTGACACGCGAGAAATTTCCGTGAAAATAATTAAAATTCGAAAATTTCCGAGAGATCGAATGTCACGAAATAGAGTATAAGTCACAGATAGGCGATTATCCAATCAGGAGAGACATAGACATTGAACAAGGATGCGAGACACGCGAAAGTTACGAAGAATAATCGATTTTGATACAAATACTGCGCATCGAAAAAGACAAGCGAGCGGAGCGATTTACGAACTGCCGAAGCAGAAGTGCTCGAACTGTGGTCGCGAGAGAATTATAGAACGCGATAGTGAGAACGTTCTAGAATCAGATTACGACCAGGAGTGGGTGATACAAGTAAACATTAATGCTGAGATATTATGCGCGTAATTGTCCGCAGTGAAAAGAATTTTAGAATGGTGACGAACTAAGAGAAACTGGTACTGAACGAGACGGACGACTCGTGGAAGAGCGGCAGAATATCAGCGTAAAGAAGACTGAGGAACGAACTGGGAAGTGACCAATGAATAATAATATTTATGACATGAAAAAAGACCAAGTATTGTCATTAAGCATAAGTTTAGTTAAAGTTAAGAATAGTAGGGCAACATGGCCCTGTATGTGTGGGGAAATCAAAGTGTGTGTGTATAAATACGAAGTAAATGAGAAAAGCTGACAGGGAAAATATTTGTGTTATTTTTGTTGTTGTTAAGATATGTATTGTGTTTGTTGTTCATTAAGTCGGATGAAGAAAATTGGAATTATAAATAGTTTTTACAGAAGAACGAACCTGTTTGTTTTCGTAAAGGTTGCCAGAATTCCTACAAGTCAAATATAAAAAAAGGGATTCCTTCTGTAAAGTTTCTTTGCTGGGGTTCCGTATAGATGACTTTGTCGAACCACCAAATAAAAATCAGCGTTGGATATTCCGGTCGAAGATGTTAGGTAAATTGAATTAAAGAACAAATGGGGTTATAGATAAAATTAAAATATCGATATTTAATAAAATTAAAACCCAATTCTTAGGGAAGACAGATAACGATGGTCTGCCCAAAATGGGTTTAAGTGATTATATAAAAGTAATAGTATTATTGCTATATTACATTTATTAAAATAAACCCGAGAGTTCAAAAAGATGTTCATTACAATATGATTTAGATATGTCGGCTAAATTGGTATCTACCGTTCAAGAAATTAATTCATACGTTTCTTGTAGGATGTCTATGCCCATTGGAAAAATAAAATTTGCGAATTAATGCAAAAAGAGCAAATACGTTTACTAAAAACTACGTCGACAACCGTCATCGTTCATGGCCGTGCGTTGCATTAATGGAAAGTGCTTTTCCGGAGTCTAAGGGCGCGCTATGTGTTTGCGGACATGGGAAATTAGTAATGATGAGAAAGTGTTTGATTGAAAGGTACTCGTGCATGGCCATGTTCTCCATTGAGGAAATGTGCTACCCGGAGTCAATGTGGTCGTACGCTTAACAAATTAGTAATGTAGACACAGTGAGATTATGAAAGGACGGTACCTGGAACTCGTGCATGGTCATGCTCTCCATGAAGGAAATGTGCGGCTCGGTGCTTAAGAGAGTGCTATGAATGCTCGCGTGCATGAGATGCTAATAATGTAGAGACAGAGAAAGCATGAAAGCACATTACCTGGTAATCGTGCATGGCCACGCCCTCCATTAAGGGAACGTTCTGCTCGAAGTCTAAGAGCAAGCTGTGTGTGCTTGCGCGCATGGGAAACTAATAACGTAGAGACAGTGATTGTTGGAAGGAATGGTACCAGGTACTGGTGTAAGGCCATGGCCTCCACTTAGAGAATGTGCTGCTCGGAATCTAAGAACGCCCTGTATGTGCTCGCGCGCATAGGAAACTAATAATGTAGAGACACTGATCGTTGGAGGGAATGGTACCAGGTACTCGTATAAGGTCATGGCCTCCACTTAGAGAATGTGCTGCTCGGAATCTAAGAAGGCCCTGTATGTGCTCGCGCGCATAGGAAACTAATAATGTAGAGACAAAGATCGTTGGAAGCAATGGTACCAGGTACTCGTATAAGGTCATGGCCTCCACTTAGAGAATGTGCTGCTCGGTATCTAAGAACGTCCTGTATGTGATCGCGCGCATAGGAAACTAATAATGTAGAGACAGTGATCGTTGGAAGGAATGGTACCAGGTACTCGTATAAGGTCATGACCTCCACTTAGAGAATGTGCTGCTCGGAATCTAAGAACGCCCTGTATGTGCTCGCGCGCATAGGAAACTAATAATGTAGAGAAAATGATCGTTGGAAGGAATGGTACCAGGTACTCGTATAAGGTCATGGCCTCCATTTAGAGAATGTGCTGCTCGGAGTCTAAGAACCCGCTGATGTGCTCGCGCGCATAGGAAACTAATAATGTAGAGACAGTGTTTGTTTGAAGGAAATGCACCAGGTTTCGTATAAGGTCATGGCCTCCACTTAGAGAATGTGCTGCTCGGTATCTAAGAATCGCCCATGTATGTGCTCAAAAGCAGGAACTAATAACGTAGAGACAGTGATTGTTGGAAGGAATGGTACCAGGTACTGGTGTAAGGCCATGGCCTCCACTTAGAGAATGTGCTGCTCGGAATCTAAGAACGCCCTGTATGTGCTCGCGCGCATAGGAAACTAATAATGTAGAGACACTGATCGTTGGAGGGAATGGTACCAGGTACTCGTATAAGGTCATGGCCTCCACTTAGAGAATGTGCTGCTCGGAATCTAAGAAGGCCCTGTATGTGCTCGCGCGCATAGGAAACTAATAATGTAGAGACAAAGATCGTTGGAAGCAATGGTACCAGGTACTCGTATAAGGTCATGGCCTCCACTTAGAGAATGTGCTGCTCGGTATCTAAGAACGTCCTGTATGTGATCGCGCGCATAGGAAACTAATAATGTAGAGACAGTGATCGTTGGAAGGAATGGTACCAGGTACTCGTATAAGGTCATGACCTCCACTTAGAGAATGTGCTGCTCGGAATCTAAGAACGCCCTGTATGTGCTCGCGCGCATAGGAAACTAATAATGTAGAGAAAATGATCGTTGGAAGGAATGGTACCAGGTACTCGTATAAGGTCATGGCCTCCATTTAGAGAATGTGCTGCTCGGAGTCTAAGAACCCGCTGATGTGCTCGCGCGCATAGGAAACTAATAATGTAGAGACAGTGTTTGTTTGAAAAGACAGTACCTGATACTCGTGCATGATTAGCCCTCCTTGAAGGGAATATGCTGCTCAGAGTCTGTAGCACGCTGTATGTGCTCGCACGAATAGGTAGCTAAGGACGGTACTTGTGCATGGCCAGGCCCTCCATAAAGGGAATGTGGTCAGTGTCTAAGGGTCGTTTTATGAAGCTCTGCCAGCAGAGCTCTTAGAGGCCTGCCATCTGGGAGCTCGCTAGGAGCTCAAGGGGTGACTGGAATTGGCTGAGGACCGTTCATAAATCGCAAAACTGGCAGCCTGCTAGGCCTGGCCGGCCCCTTGCAGATGTTTATTAATACGGGCTTAAAAGAGTGCTGTATATGCTCGCGCGCATGGGAAGCTAATAATGTAGAGAGAGCGAGTGAGAGGACGGTACCTGGTACTCGTGCATGGCCATTCCCTCCATGAAGGGCTGGCGCCGCTCGGAGGTGGAGAGGGCGCTGCTGGTGCTGGCGCTGCGCGGTCGCGGGGCGGACGACAGCATCGACGCCATCTCCTCCCTGCCGCAGCGCGCGCGTTTTACGTTTGCGTTAACGATCCGCCGGCCTGGCGTTCTCTAAATAGTAGTCGTTTAATTCATGCTTGTGAGAACTCAAGATACAGTAAAGGAGGTACAGGTACAGTTGAATTCATGCTTGCGATTGATTGATTGACTGATTTTTTCGTGTTTCAGGGCGCGTCATCTGCTTTAGTCATTAGTCCCGTAAGTGTAGTGCATGTTTCTCTCCCAGGTTATGGCGGTGATCTTCTCCCACTGGATTTTGAGATCCGGCGCCGACCTACCGTCGGCTAGTAGGGTTTCTCCCTGACCAGGACTCTCCCACCAGCGGGGCACCGCCCAATCCGGGACAAGCTCTAAGCTCCCGACCGGTCTCCCGGAATATGTGGTAGTGTAGTGCATGTTAGTGTAAGTGTGTGTGTAAGGGGTGAGGATAGGACAAGGAAGAGGAAGGACAGATCGCGCGCGGTCCGTGGCCCATTTGGTAGGGTACTGCTCCGACATTCGCCTGATGTTGATCGGAAAAACCACGGAAAACTACCGATCAGAGCAGCCGGCAGCTAGAATTCTCCTCTAGACAGCAACTGAATTCGAACTAGCTGAAAAGCTAGTGTCGAAAATCCTGCGGCCGTCAGGACACGAACCTAGGACCTCCCGGTCAGAGGCGCTGCAGTGACATCAGTTGATGCTCATGCTTGCGAGAACTCAAGGTTCAGTAAAGGAGTAACAGGTAAAACTTTACCAATCTTGACAAAGGATCAACGTTTTTTGGCGGAAATATGTTTAGACCCTCAATTTTTAAATCTTCCCTACAATGTCAGGGCGTGTAGCAGGTGCTCCGGCAATGGATGCGACCCGGGCCTTACTCGGTGACGGGGAAGGAGAGGCGGCGCTGCGGGGAGGCGGAGAAGTGCGACGCGGAGGACGAGGGCCTGCGTATCGGCGGCGGCAGCATGGGCGTGGGCGGAACGGCCGGGCGCAGGGGCGCGGGTGGGGGCGGGGGCGGGGGCGCCCGCGGCGACATCATGGGCGTGGGCGGCACGGGCGCCAGCATGGGCGGCGCCTGCCTCGGCCTGAGGCCCGGCTCTCCCAACAGCCGCGCCGGCTCGCCCACGCTCAGCTGGAAAGTAAGAAATCGTGCACAGAATACACTTCTGCCCATAGCATGTCATGTAGAGTTTTAACTGTTTTTGACGTAAAATAAAATAAAATAAAAATTATAATAATATAAAATAAAAATAAAATAAAAAATAAAATAAAAAATAAAATGAAAAATAAAATAAAATAAAAAATAAAATGAAAAATAAAATAAAATAAAATAAATAATAAAATAAATAATAAAATAAAAAATAAAATAAAAAATAAAATAAAAAGAAGAAAGCTGCTCTTGCGAGCTCTGCGAGCACTCTTCCAAGGAGTAATTTCATTACACGAAGGGCATTCAAGAAGTTCCCTGAATTGCCTTTGCCGTCGCCGAACTAGCGATGAGATAAGGTGCCCACACCCTTGTGGTAGAGAGCTGGGCCTGTTCCCACGCGAGCAAATCCGGCCTGGACGTGTTTCAGTGCGCGGTGGGGTCACTGCGCCGTGTCACTTGCAGGAGAGTTGCTCCAAAGAAAACTGCACTTTACGTCTGACATATACAGTTTATGAAAGAGCTGGACACGTTAGGGGACGTGTCCAGTGGGACACCATTGACATCCCGAAACGACTAATTGATTGCATCAGTGAAGCAAATGATTTGAGGTGATCAAAGAATGGCAATCGCGAAACTGGTGCTCGAAGTTGGTATCCCACAGGACTCAATCCACTCTATTATACGCAATGATTTAAAAACAAGTCGCGTCAGTGCAAGTTTGTTCCGGCGATTTGACGGAAGCGATGGACCAAGTGGTAAGGAAAATGGTGTTTTATTTACGATAACGGGCACACAGTTCTTGTGCAGAAATTTCGTCCAGAGAACATCCCTGTCGTCCCTCAACACCTTACATTCCGGATCTCGCTCCCAGTGTCCATTCACTGTTTCCGATCCTGAAAATGGGCCTCAAGAGGAAATGTTTCGAGACCTTGGAGGATATCGCACAAATCGAATGCAACGACTCAGCTCCGACAGAAGCCGAAAGAAGCCTCTTTCCCCCTGATCCAACAATGGAAGTAACAATGGAACAAGTGTGGGACAAGCAACGGTCCTATTTCGAAGGTTAGCATTGACACATGTTACAAGTACAAAATTAGCAGTATAACATTACCACGCTGAACCATCCCGGGAATTTTTGAATGACCCTCATAAATATATGTTTGTTCTATTATCTATATATCTAATATATTCGTTCTATTTACAAACTATTGGGGTTTGAACTGAAATACTCCCCTACCGCAGTGCTTTCTTGATTTGCCCCTGCACTGCTTTAATAATACTATACTTCAAATGGTGCTGCTTTAGAAACCGTATTACCGAAGACTCTCATGTCTCAAACTCAGATTATTTTTGGTTACTAAAGAAACAAGTTTGATACGCACGTATTAACGAAAGAAGCATCGTTTTTACAACACAAGGGATTATCTTATTTCCAAATGAGACATTACAAGTTGGCAAAACGAAGCTGTAGGACTTTTGTCAACTAAAGTTTCAGCCATTTGTCACACGAGGTATGAGCCGTTTGCGCTCATAACGTTACACATCACTCGAGTGGCATTTGACGTATAAATATTGTACTATTAATACTTATTTTTGTCGGTCCCAGAATCATTTTTCTATAATTTCAATATATATATATATATATATATATATATATATATATATATATATATATTAATAGAAATAACGTTAAAGGTTGCTAGATTGAGAGTACGTCGTATTCAGTAACTGTATGATAATAAATCAATTACATGTGTTCTAAATTAAACTCAAAATAATAGCACCCGTGTGATGCCTCACCGACACAGAGGGCGTGCGCGATAGCAGGCTTTGCGAGGAGGCTGACATGGCGAGGGGCCGGCCAAGGACGGGCGGCGGCCGGGGCGGCACGTCGGGCACCATGGCGGTGCTGGTGGAGGAGTAGGACGTAGTGGGCGAGCCGTCGTCGTCAAAAATCATGAGCGACGGGCGCAGCGCCAGCTTCCACGGCTCTTCGTCGATGTCCACCGCCATCTGGCGCTGGCGGAAGGACATGGGCATCTGCGTCAGCGACGTAGCGCGCGCTTCCGCCTCCCCGTCGTCTTGCTGAGAGCGCCACACGCGGTGCTCCAGGAACCCGTCCTCCTGCGCAGGCAACATGTTCATGACGTCACCGAGATGTGAGCGTGACATCAGTATCACGTGGCCATGGAGTCATCAATATGCGAGGAAGAGGTGCGGGGAGAGGGAGTGACAAAGTTAGGGCGTCACATGAGCGTCACACGGACGTCATCAAGACGTGGACATGGGATAGCGGAAAGGATGTCAAATGCTCTCTGCGCAACCCTTTAACAACCCGGCACAAACGTCCCGTAGAAAGGCGTATGGAAGATCTGCGGATAGGAAAACAAAAGCTTGCTGAGCGCACACCACGTCTTTTGAGAAACCTTCCTAACTGTGTTGAAGAATGACGCATGCACGACGTCTGTGGGGAGGTCAAAAGCTTGCTGCGTTGTTTGGGAAACAGTTAGACCATTGTGGAAAAACGAAGCATGCAATACGGCTGTAGGGAAGACATCAAAATCCAGCTGCGAAAGCTATTCGACGTGCTTCAAGAACCCGTCCCAATCCTTCGGGAGAACAACGCATGTAGGAAGGCTGCGGAGAGGAGGACACAAGTTGCTGCGGACGACAAACGAGGTCCCTTAACAACACACCGCAAGCATGCAGAAGAACGACGGAAGCAAGATGGTTGCTGACAGATCAACATTTTCTGAGCATACAACAGAGCTAACGATTTTATACGACCTTGTTCAACACAGTCCATTACAAGAAAACGCGGCTTAGTCGGCTTATCCGGAATTCTTTAAAAAACTGTTGATTATAAATGTTACTTCCATCTCGACAGTCATAATGTCTCCTCTTCCTTTGAAAAGAAGGCAGGGGATCATCTTGAAGTCCATAGAGAGGAATTCACCTCAACCCCGTGATCCCCACATCCACAGAGTCCAGCGAGGGAGTCCTCCATTGGAGTGCCAGGGTTCTGTAGGGATCGAGCAGGGAAAATCGCAAGGCTTTTTCCCCGCCGCCCACTCCATGACACGCCCCCACCCTCATTGAGCCTGCAGATCTGTAAGGTACCTAGTTCGAGCCCACTGATCGGGAGGGGGATCGGTCTCGACAGCCCGTCTAGAATTGGCTGAGGCCGAAGGCAGAGGGTTGGTAAACGCAGTTCATACCTATACGCACACACAAGGACTCGCCGAGGTTCGCACAACGAACTAAATTAAATTGAGTCTAATACGTGGTTCCAGCGACAAAGCGGGGTATGCGCTTGCACGCTTAGATCCTTCAACCCCAGGTCACTCATTATCTTCACGGGTAGCCATGCATGACAAATAAATGGGTGAGCGTTCGGAATAGAGAGAAGGCCAGTCACGAAGAAAAAAAGGTGTTGAAAAAATGAAGGTGACATATGAAATGAAAAGCAAGAAGATGTAAAATGGACAAAGGAACGCATGAGAGATTTCTCTGAACACACACACACGACAGGACGTGGTCCGTCTCACCTCGATTGATCCCTATATATTCAATAAAACATGTACCCTTTTGTCGATGTATGTTGTATTCGACTTTGTGTCTTCACAGAATATTCGTGTTGGTGTAATTTATCACCTAGTAGAACCCGAAGGTGGACAGCAGCCAAAGAACGGTAAGGAGCCCTTCCGACGTCGCCACTGCCGCATGTCTCCGCCGCGCGCCTATGAGGGGAAGGGTTCGACGGGGGTGGGGATCGCCGACCCGTCGGCGAAAACGCCGTCGGCGAAAACGAAAAAAAGAAACGTTGCAGGTAAAACGCGGCGACGAGTGTCCCAACGAGAAGATCTCCTTTTAAACCAATACTTTGCTAGCGATGAAGCGAACGCTCTCCTGCGCTGCTGGTAGCGCGAGTCTCCCACCGCACCCTTTGCACGTGAGAAGACCTCCATTTAAACCAATGCATTGCTACCGGTGGAGCGTATGCCCTCGGAAGCACGCGACAGTGGCGACGTGAATGGACCTCTCTTCCGCTGGCACTACCAAAATCGGTTACCACAAAACCACATATACCACCATTTAGAACTATTTAATTGCTAATTAATTACGCAAAAATTAATTTTTTTGCTCTCCAAACTTTTGCGTTATGAATGGTGAGCTAGCGGAAGATTCCGCTGGATCAACCACAATTAGTTACCACAAAACCAAATACGCCAACTTGTAGAGCGATTTAATTGCTAATTAATTACGCAAAAATTATTTCAATTGCTCTTCAAACTTCCGAGTAAATAATTATAAACTAGCACTTCCGGTTTCCGCTGGCACTACCACAAACGGTTACCACAAAACCACATACGCCATCTTGTAGAGCGATTTAATTGCTAATTAATTACGCAAAAATTAATTTTTTTGCTCTTCAAATTTTTGCGTAATGAATGGTGAGCTAGCGGAAGATTCCGCTGGATCTACCACATTTAATTACCACAAAACCAAATATACCATCTTGTAGAGCGATTTAATTGCTAATTAATTACGCAAAAATTAATTTTTTTGCTCTTCAAACATTCGAGTAATTAATTGTAAATTGCCGGGCACACGCGGCCCGCCGGCCGGCCGGCCGGCCGGCCGAACGGTTGGCGTCGTGACGTCACGGTTGAGGGGTATCCAGGCCGCAGCCGTCGCGCCGGCGCCGCTGCCCGCCCGGCTGACTGGCATATTTAAATGAAATACACGAACTGGCCGTGAACTGACTTCGATATTGAAAATTATGCCAGTACTTTGTTATGTTCATAAAGGTCTTCCAAGTACTTTGCTAATGTTCGCTGTATGCGTGTCCTAATCTACGATATGTTGGAAAATACTTGATTCTATCGTAGTACGTTCTGTGGTATCGAGTTAGAAATTCATTTTGTTGACATTGTATTGTTTCAATTGTGTCGGGCTATATCGCAAAACATTGCCTATGTGACTATGTAACCCTTACAGGGTTATAGCAGAACTATTTGTACACGTGACTTACTGTTCTTTCACAGTGGCAAAGTTATTTGTAAATCGAGGTTTGAATTATGGGCATTTTTTGTAGCATCTGCTAATCATAAATCAGTAATGCGATTGACGACTCTTTGGATATGTGTAGATATTTAATAATTATGGAAGGATAAACATTATCTTTAGAACATTTGTTCCATTGCTATTTGGCTCACTTGTGCATCACTTGTGCTTTCCAAATGAATTTTAAAACGTTTGAAATGCTTTTAAACTTTGTATAGGAAATATTTTATAAAAATGAGTTCGTATTATGTTAATGTGTTTATAATTCGGTAATTTAATGTAACATATTATATTCGATATTACATATTCTTCCCTGTTTGTTACATATTCTTCCCAGGGACCGAAAAGGTATTGAATACCGGTAAAAAATACCGGTATAATACCGGTATTTTTCCATACCTTTTTCAAATACCTTTATTCTTTTATACCGGTAAAATACCTCTATAGGACGTCTATACCGGTATGGACGTCCATAAAGGTTATACCGGTATTATACCGGTATTTTCAATGAAGAAATATAGCTTACCATCCATACATGTTGAAAAATAGGTTACTTTAGTTAATAATATCTCACAAAATGTTTATTAATCAAATATCATTTCATAATTGTTATTTATTGTTTAAATTATTATTTTGTATATATATAAAACAACTGTATTAAATTCTATTCTTATTATTGTAAATGTTTTGTTTTCGGGCGTTTACGTTTTGCATACGTTGTATGTATTGAAAACCTCCCTTAATTTAAACTTCGGAAAAGTTGAAATATGAAATAATAATTATTGATTCCATTGAAGAGAACCTTTTCGTAGTGTCCTACATCGAGCTATCTCCCATCTGGCCTGAAGGATGACCTAAGCCTGTCTTTGTATTTCGCACATGGAGAGGCTGTCAACGTATGCGCCGATCGTAGGCGTAGGACCGTTTGTTCCCTCCCCGACTCCTCCTTCGGCGAACTGAGGAAGCGTTGACACCTTGAGATAATCACGAACGTTCAGGCTTTCAGGCCCAGTTTTGTTATTGTTAAAAAATGATTTCATTTTACTTCATTTCACAATTAAATCTTAATTATACATTAATAAATAGGGCTAAAATAAAATGTTATTTTCCTGGTTAATATGAAGGGTTTAATATATTTTGACATTAACTGCAAATATTGAGAAAATTTGTAATAAAAGTAAATTATTATGTTATTATTATTATATTGTTATTATTATATTACATTACTATTATTATTTTTATTATTACTATTATTATTAGCTATTAACATCGCATGTGGGCAAGGGTTCCCTTCTACGCGGGTAGCTTACATTGTAAAATGCATCTGGAGGAGCCCACTTCGAGAAGAATGTTTCTTCCTTAATAATAAGAAATATATACTAATATTATTAATTAATAAAAAAGAGTTTATCAATATTAACATTTTTACTTTTTAATTAAAATTAACATTTAATTTAAATAAGAATAGTTAATGTCTATTAGCATTCAATGTCAATATTGTTTTAGTTACAATTAATAATTATATATAATTAATATATATATATATATATATATATATATATATATATAATTATTAATTATGGTGCAGAATAAGGAAACTGGGCAAACTGAAAATAATTATTTTCGGGAATGTTAGTGATACGATCAAGTTTAAGCAAATAATCGTATTTAGTGATAAACACAGTCGTGCAAAAAGGAAGTTTGGTATGCGTGGGAGGACTCATTTATGGATAAGAAGACACGTTTCTCCATTTTTTATCTATGACGTGTCGCCAAGCTCTGCGCCCGGACGTGAGGTCCAAGGTCAGCGAACGAGCTCGTGTTGATGTCTGCGAAAACCGTTGGGTGGTCCATCCGTCTGACGACAGAACTCGACTTCCCAGTCAACGGCAGAACTCGACCTAGCTAGAATATGTGTCGAAAATCCGCCACCCTCGGGACTCGAACCCTAGGACCTCCCGGTCAGAAACTCTGCCGTGTAAACAGTTGTTTCCTCTGAGCCATCTCAGCGGAAAAAAAATCACAATGAATTTCCCCCAAATACCTGTATGATTCTACTGAAATACCGGTATTTTCATAGGAAAATACCGGTATTTTGATGAGAGAATACCGGTATAATACCTTTAAATAGAGGTATTTTACCGGTATAGACGTCGGATAAAGGTAAAATACCTCTAAAAATACCGGTATTTGACGTCTTATACCGGTATTTTTAAAGGTATTTTGAATAAAGGTATAATAGAGGTAAAGGTATTTCTATACCGGTATAAATACCTTTACCGCTATTATTTCGGTATTCGGTCCCTGATTCTTCCTGTTTTTATTACATATTTATGTACATATTCTGATGTTTCATACTACATGTACTTGTATTTATGTACATATTCTGATGTTTCGTACTACATACTACATGTTGTTTCGGTCTCAACTCATCACGTGTTTGTACCTCATGACATTGTTGACAAGAAATATCTATATTCAAACTCCTTTAAAACCATGGTGGAAATTTCCACCATGTTTAAAACATTCAATTACAAACTATCTGCCAGCCCCTTTTCCAAATAGTCTTCCTATTTCTTAAATACATGTAATGACAGTGTAGTCGAAGTATTTGTGTTTTGAAATCAGTGTAGTTTTAACTAACTTGATTTGAAGTACGTAATCCACAATATACAGGTCTGGTGTGAGCCCTGATTAGGTCAATTAGGCATTGTTGAATCGTTGGCAATGTAATAAAGCCTTAAGAAATAAACCAATTTTTTCAAAGACCTAGAAGAATTAAAAACTTCACTGCTGTGCAGCTAGTAAAATATTGAGATGTGTAAAGTAAAAATATTAAAACCAAAAAATATACATAAAAATGAAAGACAAATATTAAATAAGTATTAAATATGTTTGACGTATTTTTTGTTATTGACTATAATAAATGAAGTGAGAGGTACTGTTTAAATAATTCTGAACACAAACTACACAGAAGTTCAATAAAATATTTTATTATTTATTGTATTTATTTTGTCTATGTCAATAATATCAGTTGTAATATTACATATTCGTTATAATTCTACATGAAAATACCAATATTATAATACATTAAATATAACAATGTACATTAAGAGAAATCTTTTTTTTTAATATATTTATTTCCTGTTCAATTTTACAAATTTTTCAGGATGATGAATAAATGTATACATAACCTTTTTGGAGATGCCAGAAATTAATATCATAATTAAGATAATTATGATTTTATTTTAAAAGTAATTACGAATAAAACTTTGATTTTAATAAATATTGCTTAATTTTTATAATAAATTTAGAGTTTTAAGAGAAGGTTTTATTGAGTAGTAGTTATTGTAGACAATTAATTATGGGGGGGTGAAAAATATCTTTGGGGAAGCGGGATCGAATTCGTTTAACGTGATAATTTTTTCCCAGATCGAAATGTTGATGAACAGGATAATCGTTTAAACAGTTGAAGAATTTGGAGGATTGGTTTGTGATGAATGTTTTAATTGGCTCTATTTGTAATTCTTTGTGGATTTGTCTATTGGAGATGAACCATTCAGCCTTTAGAATTCTCCGTAAAAATTTATTTTGAATAGTTTGTATTTTCTTCATGTTTGACGCAGATGCATTACACCAAATTGGGCATGCATATGTAAGTGATGGTCTTATTATTGCCTTGAATATTGATATACCACAATCTATTTGTAATTTTGAAAATTTATTAGTTAATGGGTATAATTTTGATATTTTTTGGTAAGTTTTATTTGCAATATTTTGAATATGAGTTTTCCAAGTTAATCGACGATCGAAATAGAGTCCTAAATATTTAATTGGAATATGATTTTCTATCCAGGGTATAGTTATATTATTTATTTTGAGACATGGGGGATTAGTAGGTCTGCAAAGTGTGAAAATTTTTGTTTGTGTTTTAGATGGATTTATTATTATTCTCCATTGTTGAGTCCATTTAATATATAAATTTAAAGAATTTTGAAGAGTGTTTCGGGCTTTATGCAATTTTTTGTGATGCGAAAAAAGTGCAGTGTCATCTGCATACAGCGCTATGGTGGTAAAAGGAAGGTGTGGAATATCTGACATATATATATTAAAAAGTAAAGGAGAGAGAGTCGATCCTTGAGGAATCCCTGAAAAGATGCGACGAGAAGTTGAATAAGAGGTGTTAATTTTGACACAAAACTTACGATTATATAAATAGCTTTTTATTATTTTGAATAAATATATGGGAATTCCTATTGATTGTAATTTATATAATAATCCTGAATGCCAAACTTTGTCAAATGCTTCGGCAATATCCAAGAAAATTCCAATTGTATGTTCCTTTTGATGAAAGTTTTCAGCTATTAATTCAGAAACACGTAGTAATTGGTGAGAAGTCGAATAATGAGAACGAAAACCAAATTGGTAATTTGGAATAGCTTGTATTAAGTTAATGTAGGATAAAAGACGAGAGTGTAATAGATTTTCAAAAATTTTTGATAATGAAGATAAGAGACTAATAGGTCTGTAGTTTAAGGGAAGATGAGGATCCTTGCCTGGTTTACATATGGGGATAACGTAGGCTAATTTCCATGATTGTGGAAAATAAGAACTACGAAGCATTGAATTGAATATATTTGTTAGCTTCGATAAAATTTGTAAATTAAGTTCTTTTATCATTTTGTTTGTAATAGAATCATAGCCTGATGTTTTGTGAATATTCAATTTTCGTGTTATGTTTTGAACTTCTACAGGAGAAATAAATTTTATTTTTGATGGGACTGAATAAAGTGGAGAAGAGATGAAAGATTCAGCTTCGTTATTGAATATTTGATCTATAATAGGGTTAGGGGTAAAAGACTTTTCTAAGTGATCTGCAATTAAATTTGATTTTTGAAAATCAGTATAGGCAGATATAGAGCCGTTATTTAATATTGGTATAGGGGAATAAGATTTTGTTAATTTTTTAATTGTTGACCATTGTGGTCTGCTATTAGGATGTATTTGTGCAATGTAATTTTGAAATTTGTCGAATTCATATTGGTCTATACGTAATTTGATAATGCGTGATAACTTGTTGATTTTTCTTTTAATGTCAGGGCGACGAGTTTGTTGCCAGAATCGTCTTAGGTTATGTTTGGATTTTATAAGATTTAAGATATTTATAGGGAGAGATCGAGTATGTATGTACGGTTTAATGTATGTACTAGAATATTTATATGCATCTAGAATTATTTGAGTAAACTTTTCGATTTCTACATCAATTTTTTGAGTATTATCTAAGTTTTTTGGGAAGTTAAAATTTGATTCTATGTATGATCGATATGTATTCCAGTTTATTCGCATGTTATGAAGAGGATAATTAATTTTTAATAGTGAAGAATTAAAACATATTTTAACAGGAAGATGGTCAGAATCTAATTCAGGAAGTGGAGATTGAAAGAATTGTAAATTAACGTTTCTTGTAATTATTATATCTAAAATATCTGGTATTATATTGTTGTGATTAGAGTAATAGGTTGGTTCAAAGGGAGCATGAATGTCTAAATTATTTTGAATTATATATTGTTGTAGATGAATACCCTGAGGATTTGTTGAGTTGCAACCCTAAGAAGTGTTTTTGGTGTTGAAGTCTCCCATGAGAATAATTGGATTAGAAGATTGTAAAATGATGTTGTAAATTTGAGTAGGAAATGGTTTGTTTGGTGGTTTATAAATGGAATATAAAGAGTAAATGGTATTATTTATTTTAATTTCTACTGCAATACACTCTAAAATGTCAGATGTAGGAAAATATGTTTGTTGATGAAATATAGAATTTTTAATTATTATT
>BLKR01011114.1:0-38458 GCA_011170035.1 Teleogryllus occipitalis
GAGAGCGCCGAAGCGAAGAGTGCCTCCCTGTGGCGCGCTATGTCCTCTAATCCCGAGAGCAAAGCAATGAAGAGATATTTGGTAATTAATATGCCAGATACTGCACCAGCCCAATAAAAGGGAGTGAATATCTACCAGTAGAAACAACCCCCCCTCCCGTCGCCGAGTAGAGAGCGTGCGAATGCCGCCAAGCAGGACTCGCCCTGAGACTGCGCTCTCTGTTCTCTAATGCTGGGCTGTGAAGCGATGTTTTGAACTTAATGCACTGAGTACTGAATAAACGTATTTGTATGCAGCAGCTCAATAGAAGGAATTGAATATCTACATCTCGAGAAAACAACCCCTCCAGCGCCGTGAAGAGAGCGCCCAAACAGAGAGCGTTGTCATAGGGCGCGCTATGTCCTCTAATTCCGAGCGGAAAGCTGTGAAGAGATATTTTGCAATTTATATGCCGGATACTGCATAAACATATCTGAATGCACCAGCTCAATAGAAGGGAGTGAATATCTACCACTGGAGACAAACACCCCCTCCGTCGCCGAGTAGAGAGCGAGCGAGAGCCGCCAAGCAGAGCGCGTCGCCCTGGGACCGCGCTCTCTGCGCCCGCTAATCCCCGGCGCTGGGCTGCGCTGAGCTGAGCTGCGCGGCGCAGACGACGGCCAGACAGACGACGCGCGCGCCCCGCGGGACGGCGAAGGGGAGGGGACGCTGCCCGGACAGTGGGCCGCTGCGCCAATACAACGGGCAAAATCTGCAACGTTCACGTGCCTTGAACGCGGATCGGCATTAGAAAAGTACGCGCGGGAACATTTTCCGTTACGGACATTGTCACATGCGCACTGATGTTAACAAAAAGTTGTTCGCGATGAAATTTCATTAATAGCTGTGGCGACTCGGAAGTAAGTCAGTTGCAAAAATTACTTGATATTAAAAATGTAGCAAATTATATGAATTGCGTCCACTTGCAGTGTTATACGATCAGCATATCTATCAGTTCGCTTTTCCATTGGCATCCATCAGCTCACACTGTAATATTACGCAGTACGCCTGTTGTTCTATCTGTGTATGGACTTTGCCTGACGGAATGTTACTTAATTAACCACCGTTCAAACTTGTATCGCGAATGTTACGTTTCTCTCTTATCCTGCCACAGCTCTTCTAAAACTAGTACTACAACAGCACACACTTCCTCGTATTATTTCTATCTATTACAATTTTCAAAATTTCAGAGTTTATCGAAATTTAGACCTGCGTCATTTTAAGTGTAGTTTGCTCCATTCGTAAAAAAAAGATTTAAAAAAATTGGGGGGTGTCTGAGAATTGTTTAAACTGCATTAAATATAAGTAGAAATGATGCAAAAATCCATTTTTTCTAAAAATTGTACTTTTTTAAAGACCTTTTTTAAAGATCTAATTTTTAGAACAGATTAACAAAACCCTCTATCTTCAATATTGCACTTTTACAACGTCAACGTTTTGTAATATTCGAAAGTACAGAATTCACCAAAAATTAAATATTTTACCGCACTTTGATACATAAGAGGGAAAAACCTTTAAGGAAAACGTTGGAGCCATTTCTGAGTAAAAATGTTTAAAAAGTACATATATTTCATGCAAAATTACGCAAAAAACTGCTCCTATATTCGAAATTTGTAAAATACATTATTTTAATACCTGTCTTTAAAGAACAAATATTGCTAAGGAAAAAATCTCTATCTTCAATCTTGTAATTGTAGGAAGACGCCGAAAGAAGAATTTTAGCGAATATCAGAACAGTTCTATTCATTTAAGCGCCCTCTACGCTATCTGGGGACAAAGTTTAATTTAAAAAATTGAAGAAATTTTTGAGAAAATGTGGAAAATATAGTTCAGGCTTCATGAAAAAAAAACTCTTAACTTCAAAATATCCTTTTCAAACTCGAAGGCCTCGAATTGTTCAGATCAATTGTGGAATATCAATTTTCAAAACAATTGTCTGAACGGATTTGACACTAACGTTGACCACGGATAGACAAACAGACAGATGTTTTGTATGTGTATGCGCATGTGTTACTGTTTGAATTTAAGCGAGATAGAAAATATCTTTCGGAATATATGTTTTATTGCAAGAAGAATTATTATTTAAACGTAGTTCTTAGTGTTGGTAACCGGGAGCAGAAGGTAAAGTTTAACCAATTTTAGCGGTTTGAATATTAATATAGTTTTTAATTTTGTCTATTTGAAGTTTACGATGTATTAGTTTGTTGGAAATTAATATTTCAGCTTTTACTAATTTTTGTAAAAATTTGTTTTGTATTGTTTGAATTTTATTTATGTGTTGTAGAAGCATTGCACCCAATGGGGCATGTATATATTAGGGATGGACGAATTATTGATTTATATAATTACAATCCTCAGTCAATGCGTAGTTTAGAGTGATGATTTAATAAAGGATAAGAAAGTCTTCATTTCTTAGTACATTTTGCTAATTCATTGTCAATTTTTCAAATAGTGTTTTAGAGTGATGATTTAATAAAGGATAAGAAAGTCTTCATTTCTTAGTACATTTTGCTAATTCATTGTCAATTTTTCAAATAGTGTTTCAGTTTTTTGGAAATTTATATTTATCATTCATATATTTTCTATAACTTTCCCAATAGATATGTATATCATTTGGTTTTGAGCGAGTCTGTAGTAATTGAGATTGAAAGGAGATTATTATTGGAAGATGGTCAGAATCAAATTCCGATATAGGTGATTGAAAAAATGGAAAGTGGAAATTTTTTGATATGATAATGTCTAGAATGTCGGGAACAATATTATCATGGGAAGAATAGTAAGTGGGTACGGAGGGAGCATGTATTTCAATGTTGTTGTGTGTAATGTATTGGAGTAGACGAATACTGTGAGGGTTGGTACTGTTTCATCGCCACGAGGTATGTTTAGAATTGAAATCACCAAGTAGTACACTTTGAATTTCGCCAAGTGTAACACTTTAAATTTCGAAAAATGTTTGTATAAAATATTGTACACGGAAATATTTTATTATGGGGTTTATATGCTGCGTCTATATATTAAAATAGATGTTATTAATATTGATAGCTATGTTATACATTCTAAATTTAGTGAAGTAGAAGAAAATTTTTGTTCATGAGGTATAATAATTTTATCAAGTATAGCTACACCACCAGAAGCGTGGGCCGAAAAACGGTCATTTCTGTAAATTTTGTATCCTTGTATGTATAGTTTTCCTCCTGGTATTAGATGCGTCTCACTAATACAAGCTACGTCAATGTTGTTTCTTTAAAAAATACTGAAATATGTTTTTCTGTCTTTTTACACCATTTGCATTCCAATTTAATAAAGTTACAGTATTTATATTAATAGCTTTATAGCTATTAATATAAATTTAAGCTATTAAGTAAATTTGGAAGACTGTATTCAATTAAATTTATAATCTTTGGAATAATCGAAGAAATTATTTGTACAATGTTTGATATTCAGTTTGAAAAGTCGTTTAAGTGAGGGCGATTCTTTGTAATGTAGGAATAAGTGAAATCTTTATTATTTGAACAGTTGTGAGAAGTAAGTAGTATGGGTACTGGAATTAGTAGTAGCAGTAAAGTTGTGTTGGGATGGATGAGAGGTAGTTGGCAATGAAGGGAAATTTTGAGCATTTAAATTAGAAGTCGTAATACCAATGTTTGAAGTGAGTTTAATTGAAGAATTGAAAGAACCTTTTTTTATTAGAAAGAAGTCTTTATACGTTTTGAACATTTATAATTTTCTATATGGTTACTACCACAATTAACGCACTGATGAGTATTAGTTTTAGGGAGAGAACAATTTGTGTTGTGATGATCTTGTAAACAGTGAACACAATGAGGGGCTAAATGACAATTTGCTTGCTTATGGCCAAATCGCAATGAGACATTTTTGTTTGAATTTTAACAATACTATGAAAAAGATTTTCTAATTTGAATATTTTTGAAGCATCTTGATTTTTTAAGAGATCTATTGAACAGACTTCAATAAGTTCTCGTTTTTTGTTAAAGATGTGATAAACTTTTGTAACTGGAATTTGTAGTCGTTGTAATTCCATAAATCTTGCTTCGTTAGTATAACTAATTGGAATGTTTTGAATTACAACAGAGGTAGTTTGAATCGTTGGGTCAAGATAAGAGTAAAATTGGATACTATTTGATTCACAAAAAGTCCTGTAGTTATGAAAGTCCTCTATTGGACCAAATATAATTTTTTCTGCATTCTTGATTATTTGTAGAAAATGATGTTGGTTATTTTTGTTGAAATTGTGTAGAAAAGTGACTACTTTTAACAATTTGTTGTAAATCAGCAATGTAATTATGAAAGTTAAAGCCGTTTGATACAATGATGGGCGGGTTCTTGATTTGTGGAGGTGGTTCTTCCGAGAGTATTGCACTTTCTTTCTTTCTTTCTTTCTTTCTTTCTTTCTTTCTTTCTTTCTTTCTTTCTTTCTTTCTTTCTTTCTTTCTTTCTTTCTTTCTTTCTTTCTTTCTTTCGTTCGAGAATCACTTTTTTGCTGAGAACTGCCTGGCGTAATGGTAAAGGTATTATTCATATTTGTATTTGAGACTGTTCAAACATTTGGATTAAAATTGAAATTATGTTGTGAAGACGGAGGAAGTTGAAATAATGGAGAAACACTTGGTGATCCGTGTTGCATATTTGAGAGAGGAATAACTTGATTTTGCCTCTGGGATAGCTCATGGGCAGCGTACTAGCTTCCCGTGCTGTGGTCCCGCATTCAATTCCCGGTCGAGGCAAAAATAGAGTTGTAGCTTTCCTTTAAAATAGTCCCAGTTTCTGCAGCTGGGTGTCGAAGAAAATCTCAAGAAGGCGGATTTTGTTAGTTACGGTGAAGAGAATACATCATGTTCGCCTCATGTCGCTCTTACCCCCAAGCATGGGAATTTAACTAGGCACAGGCAAGGGACACCCCGGTTGCTGGCCGTCGAAGTCCAGCACGCCATCCAATAACGCCAAATACATACATACAGTACCATGATTTTGTTGAAAAGTTGACTCAGGCAAATTATATTGATACATTGAAGTTGCATTGATATTATTTGTTGTTGTATCTATATCCGCATTATATGAATGTAGGGCAATGTTTGGATCCGACTTGTAACTGAACTGAATCCACCCATAGGTAGACAATTTATGTGGTCCATTTTCTAAAGTTTTTGACAACCCGAAGCACTTGAATTATATTCAAGTTGTCACCATGTAATGATAAATACGCTTTTCACAGTTTATATCGCTACTAGCAATTCAGTAATGATAGTAAATGACTTAATTACGATTACTATTCACACATACGTATAATCGTAAGCAAAGACTCAATGAAATCTCCAACATTGATTCTTAACTACATAACTTGTTAGAAAAAGTAATTTACTACATTATGAACCAAATTTATTCAGTTTTTGGTTTCCAGGACCCGCCAATAAGAGTTATTCTGCTCAAATTCGACGTTGTGGGGTGCACGATTAGAATAATTTCTCTTCTTACGAACTAATGCGATAAATAACTTTTCTCGTCTGACCGCATGAACTCTGTGAGATGTGGGTGGTTGACAACCGATAGGGGGAAAGGCTGAGAGTTTCTCCTTGGAGAAACTTCCACTGATTTCGACCGTTTTCGCATAGCTCAAGAGCGCGTGTTTTTGAAACCTCGATGAAAATCAACTTCGTAATTGCTGTCAACTCTAACACTGTAGTACATTTTACCTCAAATATCAAAGTAAATAATTAAAAAAAGGAGAAAGCGAAGAAGCATCTAGGGATGTGTGAAATTATCTTCATAAATCATGAGCAATACTCTACAAAAAGCAGGAAAAAAACACTTTGAGGAGATCGCAATGAGAGTTATAATTCTGCATATAATTATAGTTGTAATTTAAATCATTGAGCAATGATATGATAAAAGAGGAAAGAAAGAAAAAAATGTGAGTGGAAAAAGAATGAAAATACATTGCTATTTAGATTATGAATGGAGATTGTGTAGAATGTAGCAAATGAATGGATATACTTTATTGTGAAATTTGATGTATTGTGGAATACAGTATTATGGTTGAACGATATTATGATGGAAATGTAATGACAAGTCCAACTAAGTTCCCGAGAGGGAGTTGCTTGTTTTTTCCGAAAACCTTCCCAAATCGTCCACCTTTGCACTAAGAATGTGAGTGCATGGATATTTCCAATCCTCCAGACCGACGCCCTAGCCCTCTCCTGTACGTAAATAACTTTATTCTTTATTAGGACGCTTAATGGAAAAGGGATGGCGGTGAACGACTTTCGACCCTAGCTAGAGATATATGTCGAATTCAGCCGCTTTCTGGAGCAGAATTCAAGCGGCCGGGGGTCTGGTTGATAGTTTTCTCCGATCTACACCAAGCGAATGCCGGAACACCACCCTAACAAACAGGCCACGGACTGTACGCAATTTTTTCTTCCTCTTTCTTGTCCTAGCCTCAAAAACACGTCTAAATGCACTACACAACCACTCATGTTGGGAGGCCAATCAGAAGCTTAGAGCTTTCAGCGATTATGGCTGTAGTAGTGGCCCACCGGGGAAGATAATGAATGAGGAACCCAAGTCGACATGTAGATCAGCCCCGGATTTCTATTCAAGCGGAGGTGAAGCACCGCCACTTCCTTGAATGCAGTATATTCTACACTTACGGAACTAATGAGTATATCGGATGATGCGACCTGAAACACAAAACAATGAATCAGTAAAATAATATATTCGACTCTACCTGGGTCGAACGACTCCACAGTCCTGTTGACAAATTTTCTAGAAACCTATGGCCCTGATTGTGTGTTCTAGAGGTCCCTCTGTTCAATTCCAGGCGAATGCCTGAGCAGCAACGTATTCAACAGGTTGTGGATCGCGAGTGATGAATTCCTTCGACGTCATATCTCCACTTCGTCCCTTAGAACCACGCGTGTGGCTGCTGCTCCATCCCCTTACGGCCCAGCCCTCACAATCTCAGGCAGCGGTGCGATCGCGCACATTACAGGCCAAGGCTCAAATTGGAGCCTGCCACCATAGGAAGCAAAAGAACACGTCAAATTTCATCCGTTAAATTCTTTAGTAGCGCCGTTCTAAGCTAATAGGGTCGTAGCCGCGCTATATTAGCACGTTTATGGTTCAAAGGGAACTGCTTCCTCTCGCCGTTCGTACTGAACGGCTCTCCGAATGCTATTCCTGTCACGCAGAAGGCAAAAAGACTTGTCCGGTAGTCTTGACCGTGTCTTTTTCTTTCTTTGTTGGAATTATCCCTTTGAAGCTTTGAGGAGAGTTGCTATAAATACGCTCTCTGCGGGAGAGGTGCACGGTCTCTTTCACAGATGGCGTTCACAAAGGACTTGTGACAAAGGAAGAACGTCACTTGCCTATAGAGGGTCACACAGATGCAGTTGTTTTGTGGTTCAATCTTAGGGTTTATAAGAACTTTTCATTCTCTACGGTTGAGATGTAAAATGACAAGTCACAAAATACTTAACGCAGGATTCCGATCTAACCTTCTTTGATGTACGGAATATCAACTGAAGTTCATATTTGGACTTATATGTTTAAATTCACTTTAATTTTGTGGTCACATTTGTTGTACAAATATTTATTTAAATAATATTCTATTTTTATAAAAATGTTTAATAGGATAAAGTCAAATATTTCGAAAAAAGAAATATTTACGGAGGCAACACACATTGACTCAATCTACTTTTAGCGAAAATATCTAACATTTGACATTGATATGACGAACAGTGAATTCAACATCAGACAATGCATGTCTTTACAAAACATCAATTGAAAGACCAAATTGAAATTCTTTGTGCATTCAAAAATCCCAAGAAAACTGCAAATCACAAAAAAGCTAACAGTTGATTTTGCATCAAAAACGATACTTCAAAGAGTACCAAAATTCCGATTCGGTGGCCGAGATCGCTAAGGTAGTAGTGTCGTAACAATTTCGGACCGAAGGATCGCGGGTTCGAGTCCCGCCTCGGGCATGGTGAGGAAACTGTCAGAAGGGATCGCTTTGACAGCTTGATCACTGCTGGCAACATAATTGCATATCCACGCACGTATTTTGTCACTGCGTTCATTAACAGTTAGCTCATTTCTAAATGGCTTCTTTTTTATCTCTTACAATGGCATCGCGCTGCGTGACTTTCATTTGTTTCCCAACCTGTGAAATTAGTCCCTTCTGAGACTAAATCCTCTATAATAAATATAGATAAAGTTGCATAATATCAAGTGTTAGCTATTGAATCTCATATTGCTGGCCGTTGCTGTACCACTATCTAAAATTTACATCGGTCCTTTCCAATTTTTTAAAAACCAATATATTTATTATTTTTGCTTTGTCGCTACCGTTTACGGAATAGAGAAAAAGTTACGCTATGCTGCGCGAATAAACGGCAAATTTTGGGAAGAAAACTCCTCTTACAGGTCTCTGGTATCGAAAATGAATAAATCATTTAGAAATAATCCTCTAACACACCGTGTAGCCAGAATCCATGTTTTGTTGGTCCTTGATTCCGACTAATCGAATGACTGCAAAACGTCTATCTGTCCGACTGTGAACAACGCAAGCGGCTAAACCGTTCGACCAATTTTCTCCAAAATTGATATTCCCCAATCGATCTGGCTGATGTCATGGCGTTTGAATTTGAAACCTATACTTTAATTTTGGGTTGTACTTTACATGAAGTTACGACGTTTTCCGAGTTTTCAAAAAAATAGTTTCTTTGTTTTCAATTTTTTTGTTGGATAGTGTGAAGGACGTTTAAGAGAATGGTGCAGGTCTCATGTTCGTTGAAAACTTTTTCGAAAATTGCTAAAATTCAAATTTTTTCGGCGTCATCCTACAATTGTAATTATGAAGATATAGATATTTTCCCTTAATGAAATCTATTGCCTAAAGATAGATTTTAGAATAATGTCATGTACAATTTTTCGAAAATTCGAGTACTTTTTGCGTAATTTTGCCAGAAATAACGGGCGAGAAAGTACGTGCTGTTTTAACACCACAAGTTTCCTTAATGAAATCTGTTCTTGGAAGACAACTCTAAATAAGATCACGTTCAATTTTTTCGAAAATTAAAACAGTTTTCCTATACTTTGGTGCGAAATAAAGGCAATATTAATCTTTTAAATAGTTTTTTTTTCTTTCGAAAACCGCTCAAAATGTTTCTTAAAATTTTCTCCTCATATGTGTCAAGGGGCGGTAAAAAATACGGTAGTAATCCCATTTTCTGCGAACACTATTTTCAAAACTTGCAAAAAGTGAACATTTCAAAACTACAAATTGAAGATAGAGATTCTTCCTTTAGACAAAGTCTGTCGTAAACAATCAGCTCACGAAAAGGGACATGTACAATTTTTTTGAAAAAAAACGAGTAGATTTGGCGTAATGTATGTCTGAAATTTATTTAATTTCTAACAAAACCTCTAATTTCTCATAACCCCTGCCAAATTCGCGTAAAATATGCATGAACATGTAGGCGAGAAAGTATGTACTGTTTTTCGCACCACTAGTTTTCCGATACACTGACCTACACCCTCTTAAAAAATCTCAAGAATTTTATAGCTTTTTCGAATAGCTACAGGAGAGTGCCAGAGTGTGATTCAGACGAACAGGTTTATTATTTAAACCTAGAAATTAAAAATCAAGAATTGTATTTTTTATTCTAAGTGCTGTTCAGGATTAGGGAATATTTATACTTTTTAGAGAATTTGTTTTCTCTAATTTTCAAAGCCTGCAGAAATTGAGAGAACACTTTGCAGCCCCTGGTCATATTAGAAGTGTTTATGGTTATGTCTGATGGTCAGGAACCCGAAAAATATAAAATAAAGAATTTCGATATTGACAAAAAATAAGAATATTTAATTCTGTAATTCCGTCTACTCGCATAATGCCCGTACGGACTACATTTAAATACTCTGTACGTCACCCTTCATGGCACAAGTGACATCATACGACGAGAAAGAAAGATGCTTTCGTTCTCACGTGTGCCATTTACGTGTTCAATCACTTTTTGCTGCCTCAGGACCTCATTTTCCAGTAACATTTTGTCTGCTGTAGGCTAGTAGTTTATATTACAAAAATACAAAAACAACTACATTACTAATTTCCAATGCGTATAGAAATTGAAAGGAAAGTATGTTGCCACTGGCCAGTGGGCGTAATATGTTGTAGAAAGTCATTTTGTGTGCTTTTGTTCATTAGTATTTTAGCTGTTGCAGGCCATTAGTGGAATAAAAACATAAACATCTGAAATTAAGCATATTTTCATCGAATTAAGATAAAACTAAAAAATAAATTAAATATTAACAAATACGAAATAAAAAATTAAAATTAAAAATAAAGAACAAAAAAGTTGAAAATAAAAATAAATTAAAAAGTCAAAAAGAAAGTGCACAAAACTGGTAAATAAAAATTCATTAATATAGTTTAAAAGCTGGAAACTATGTTTCGTAAAACTGAAAAAATTGAAACATCATAGAAATATGAATTATACATCGCACAATGTAAATAATATCTCGGGGAGTCTTTCTTTAAAAACGTGTAATTTCTGTAATATTTAATTCTTAAATGAAATTGTTTTAAGCAATTCTGATGCAAGACGTTTGTATAATTAGAAAATGCTCTCCATGCGTTTATTTACAATTCTTTACAATATTCTTTACAATAAATTGATCATTTTTTTCTTCCGGAGGCGTTTTCCAGCTTCAAGGGATGTTGTTTTTGACTATCCGCGCGAGGTAACCACTAAGTCTCACATGGGGACACATTAACCTTTGCACTAGACACACTTGCGGGCTCCTCGGTGTGTGGTGAGCAGACTCCCAAACCCTTCAGCGACAACACACACACATGAAAAACTAGGGACAAACAACCATGCTCACGGCGGGACTCGAACCCAGAACTCTTCAAATCGAGGCGCTGCGGCGGCACACGCTCTAGTGACCTCAGCCTTCCAGGTCGGCGTAAGATGGTCAATAAAATTTTTGAAAGAAATATTATAAAAATGTTATTTGGTAAAAGTCCATATTAATTGTAAGAATCCTCCTTTGAATATAATGTGTGGTAATTTTTTAGAGTAAAATCACTACAAAATATGTGAGTAGAAGAATAGCCCCCTGCTTCCCCTTAAATCCGCCACTGTTAAGAAGATCCCGTTTAGCCTAAAAGCTTTGTCACTGGTGTTTCTGAGGTCTCGCCTAAGGGATTAGTAAGAAAAAGAAGTCGTTTGAGAGCTTATATTATTCTATTCATGACATTTTAGCAAATATTTGTCATTTTGTTGTCCTAAAAAATATTTACAAATTCAGACATGTAATAAAATCACTTTTTACTCAAAAAGAGAGTTGGCAACCCTGCTAGCAACAAATAGAGGGTTTACGTAACCACCGTGCTCTACTTTCTCTAAGAAGAACTATATAGCCATTCTAATTCTTTATTGAAGGGAGTAAACAAATTCAGGGAGAATGAAGGAAATTAGTGGTTAAGTATTATGATATCGTAAAAATATCGAAATATTTACATGAAAAATATTGCACATACAATTTATTGAACCACTTGTATTACGTTTCGTTTAACACCGACATTCATTGATGATTTCAACAACTTTCAAATAGTGAAACAAATCTGCCTTTATGAAATCATGATTTTTTTATAATAAACGTTGTATTCTAGATACACTAACTGAAAATGAAGCAGTTAAAAATAGAAATAAAATAGTTAATACAAGCCTGAAGGTGCGTTTAAACTTGAAATGCGAAACGTCACTAGAACAAGTTTGCTCAAATAAATTCCTTGATTTAAGATAGATGGATTTGTTTCATTGTTTCCGAGCTCTTTGAATAAATTATGATAGCCTATGATAATGAAAGAAACGTTTTATAAGGGATTCAATGAAATAAGACAATCATAACCTGAACTAATAAAGAAAATTCCATGAACACTGCACGTGATAGTCTATAATACGCTGCTTTCCTGACGTATGTGCGAGGGCAATGTGACGACCGCCCCCCCCCCCCCGCTGTATTTGAGATCACGGCTCCCCGGGTTGATCGAGTCCCCAGCCGGAGTCGTGTCAAATGTATGTTAATGTATTCAAATACTTGGGATCCTTCCGCCGCGCCGGCACTGGAGGAGAGGGGCTCCCCACTTTCCAATTTATTGAATGACTTGTCCTCCCGCTCGGCTTTCTTTCCCACCCTCCTCCCGCCCCTCCCTCCCCGCGCCGGCAGCGTCAGCTGCCATGGCAACGCCTCCGCCCCTCCCGCCGAGGCGGGGCGGCCCGCCGCTTGCATCGCAAGTAGGCGGACGAGGTGGGTTGGATTGGCAAGCGAGAGAGCAGCCCGCCGCGCCGGGTGGCGTGCATTCTGCAAAAATTCGCGATCAAACTCAATGCCAAAAATCTCGGATTATGAGGTACACCGGATGTCTGAGAGAGTATTTTGTGTTTCCGTACGCGTCAACGAGGTTCGTCATTCGTCTCGTAAGTGTAGTGTATATTATAGTCGGGAAAGGGCGACGTTCCAAATTCGCTGCTACGTGAAATCTTTGGTTTCGCGTTGCAGCGTGATAGGAATTGGATGCAAGAATTTCGTTGCAGGTTTGCTAGAGTTCTCCAATATCTCCTCCAGCGGGGCACTACTGCAGCCGGGGAAAGCTCTAAGCTCCCCAGTGCTCTCTGAACACTAAAATAATATAGTATGCAAGTGTGTGTGTGTGTATGTGTGTGTGTGTGTGTAAGGGGAGAGGGCAGGAGAAGAAAGGCACCTGATAATACACTGAAAGAATGTAACCTTCAAAACAACTCTTCTGCGAGCGTTAGGGCTAATTCTTCCAACGACATATTCTGGGGTGGGTAATAGCCGCAACCGAAAGAACCTTCGACAAGAAGAATTGCCACCATTATCTTTTTTGTTTTTTATTATTTAATTTGAAGTCTTAATATATTTTTTTGCCAATGACCATATACATTGAGCCACCTGGAAACGTCAATCACAAACTACTAGAAATAATGGGGGGAGTAATGGGCGTGAAGGTGAAGTATAATGGGAAGAAGGAAAATGGAAAACCGGCCGAGAATTCAATTTGAAAAAAACTGCGCATTTCTGAGCTAAAGGAGACTGAATCGGACTTCAAAGGACACTGTGTGTATAACATTCCTATAACCAGTGGGCTGCAACGACGCAGTGGGGGCGGCGGGCTACAGCTCCAGGAAAACGCGCCCCCCAAAACCGATGGCATAAATTGACAGTCTTATTTCTTACTGATATACAAATAAAACTTGACATAAATTTTCAGATAACGTTTGAGTGAAGCCTGTAACATAACAAAATTTATAATAAATATCACACTGTATTACTCTTCTATTTATTGTCAAAATTTAATACTACTTGCAGAGTCACAAACTGAAAGGCTAAAGGTGATTTGGTTGGAAATCTCTCAAGTTGTGACAAATCGTGTCGTACTACTACTAACTCATCCCAAGCTCTTCATTTGTACTATTCCCTACATTGGAGTCGAAGTACCCGTGATTCGATCCCAACCTAAGAGGGGGAGGGGGACACGCCTCCTCTCTTGTCTCGCGTCGGGGGATAGTACGATCACGCGGTCTCCGAAGGAATGTGTCGTAAAAAGTCGAATTTATCTCTTTATCTTCCTCTCTCCTTTGCTGTTTCTTCTCTCTTCTTCTGTCATACATCCTCTCCTTTTATTTCTTCTCCCACCTTCTTTCCACAAACCTGCCCTACCCTTTGCTCTCGTATATCTCTCTATTCCATCCCTCTATTCTATCATCCTCTTCTTTTCTCATTTCTGCCCATCCTGCCGCCCACTCCTTTGTTCTCTTCTCATGCCCTTCATCTTGTCCTTTCTTTTACTTATTTCTCCTTTCTTCTATCCTGCCCTCTTCTTTACTGCCTTTTCTCGCTTCTCCTGTCTTACAGCCTCTCCTTTTCCATTTTCTCCTTTCCTTTATACTGACCACTCTTTTGTCTCTCTATTACATTCCATTTTTACTTTCCCGTATACTTACGTATATACGAAGTAATATAATTATAAGTAATATAATTATAATTAAAGAAAGTTTTATAATGTTGCGCGAAAACACAGCATATTTTTGGCAGAAAAAAATCATTGCCGAGCCCTGATAACGAAAAAGTGGATAAATCCAGTTGCTAAATTAAGAGGAAAACTCCTCCAACAATCGCTGTAGCTAGAATCCCTGTTTTGTGGGTCCTTGATGTTGAAAAACCAATTCAAAGCAGAACGTCCGTCCGTCTGTTCGTCCGTCCGTGAACACTACTAGCGCCTAAACCATAAGAGTCCATCTGCCTCTAGCTGAAGATTTGAAATTTTGAAAAACAACCTTTAAAATTTGGAGGTACTTTTCATGAAGCCCCATCGCACATTTTCAAAATTTCCTCGAAAGCGGCTCCAATGTTTTTCTTTAAATTTATTTTAAGAATAGAGTAAAATTCACTAATAAAGGTGGCATAGGTTCTATTTTCACGGTTAACTCAGAATTTTTGAAAATTGCAAAAGTTTGAATTTTCTTCGGTGTCTTCCTACAACTACAAAATTGAAGATAAAGATTTTTCTTACAAACGAAATGTGTTGTCCATAATTAGATCTTTCATAACACACCGCTTTATCCACACCGTGTGGCTAAAGTATGATTTAATCTAGCACTTTTAACGTTAACCATAATTTGGTCTTTAACTGCGAAATAGTTTGCATTAACTGCCGTTCACCGGTGGCGTTCCCTGGGAGTATATTTATGGCCCGCCCGTCCCGCCTGTTTCGATCTTCACCGTCCAGCAAGCAATTTTGATGTGGAACCAAGTTTAGAGTATCATTTTGGCATCACAAAACATTTTTTTTGACAGCCTCTAGTAAAAGCTGTTTTTTTTTCAGGGCATACATAACATAATAAAAGACGTGAGATGATGCTCAAGTATGCATATAAATATGTGAAAACACAGGAAACAAAATACTTTCGTCAAACCGCAACCACTACTGCCGATCTTAATATATATCATTAAGTGATTTGTATACTTGATTTAAAGCTAAATGGATGTCAGTAAGGCTGTCCACAAACAGTGTATGACACACGCGATAAAAGTAATTTTATTTTGCTCCTAGGATTGTACCACTCGGCCTATAGGTTTCGTGTCGCAACTTTTCCTACTCGCAAAATAAAATATAACTTTTACCACTCATATCATAAAAGATTTTTTCCCTCTACTTCTGAAAAATCTTCCGTGCAAAATGTGAGAACAATCGCTCTTGTGGGTCATCTGAGTTTAGTTCAGAGAAAGCAATGCCATAGTCTCCTCAGCGGCTCTGAACGAGTTGTCCTAAGGTTCGAGACCTGACGGACGAGAATTTTCAACATTAGCTATATACGAGGTAGGGTCAAAAAGTTCCCGGAATGGTCGCTTACAGTCAAGTATTTGTTAGCTGAAAGGGAAATTTTTGTTTGTGAGGTTGGCATAACTGGTAGTGAATGTGCTTTTGAGGTTAGCAGGCAGTTGTAGTTGGTTCCGTGCGTTCGGTGTTTAATATTGTAGATCGTAGTTTCTTTCCTTCGTCGGATTGTGCAATGTCGTCATTAGAGCAGCGTGGCAATATTAAATTCTGTGTGTTGCTGGAGAAATCACCCTCGGAGACTCTTGAGATGCTAAAAAAGCATACGGAAATTCTCCGATGAAGAAAACAGCAGTTTACGAGTGGCATAAGCGTTTTCGCGACGGTCGTACAACAATTGAAGATGACGTTCGGACTGGGCGGCCTTCCACTTCCACTACAGACGACAATGTTGAGCGCGTTCGACAAATTGTGCGTGCGGACAGGCGAACAACCATCAATACCATTGCCTCTGAAGTTGGTATTTCACATGGGAGTGTTCACAGCATTCTTCATAATGACTTGAACATGCATCGTGTTTGCTTGCACATTGTTCCAAAAATGTTATCCCCTGAGCAAAAGGAAATGAGAGTGACCATGTCCAGGGACTTGCTTGAAATGGCTGATGCAGATGACAGCTTCCTGCGCAAAATTGTTACAGGTGATGAGACATGGTGCTTTCTTTACGACCCTCAGACAAAACGGCAGTCCGCTGAATGGAAGTCAAAAACTTCACCAAGAAAACAAAAATTTCGCTTGGACAGAAGCCGGGGTAAGGTGATGTTGGAGGTGTTTTTTGATTACCGTGGAGTGATTCATTATGAATTTATTCCTGAAGGGAGAACAGTAAATAAAGAATTGTACACAGAGATCTTAAAACGGCTACGAGATGCAATTCGACGAAAACGACCTGAAAAATGGGCAGAGAATGACTGGTGTTTGTTGCACGACAATGCCCCAGCACATCGATCCCTAATGGTGAAACAATACCTTGCCAAGAATAATGTTACCACTCTGGAACATCCTCCATATTCTCCCGATCTCGCACCACCAGATTTCTACCTGTTTCCAAGGTTAAAAATGGCATTGAAGGGACATCGTTTTGCTGATTCGTCAGAGGTGATTGAAAATGCGACGGAGCGGCTGAAGGAACTTTCAAAAACGGCTTTCAAGAGTGTTTCCAACAATTATATGAACGGTGGAATAAATGTGTAGATGCAGGAGGAGAGTATTTTGAAGGGAAATAATGTAAGAATGTTATAAATATTTTTAATAAATTTTTAATAACCAATTCCGGGTACTTTTTGACCCTACTTCGTAGCTAGGT
This sequence comes from Teleogryllus occipitalis, assembly GCA_011170035.1. Classification (NCBI taxonomy): domain Eukaryota; kingdom Metazoa; phylum Arthropoda; class Insecta; order Orthoptera; family Gryllidae; genus Teleogryllus; species Teleogryllus occipitalis. The sequence goes on from BLKR01011114.1 coordinate 16,791, forward strand.
CGCCTTCAGCCGTCTGGAGCACAATTCTACAGGCCATCAGCTCTGACCGGTAGTTTTCTGTAGTTTCCCCGATCATCAGCAGGCGAAAGCCAGAGCTGTACCCTAACAATCGGGTCACGTCCCGCGCATGTTCATTCTTGTCCTGTCGTCACTCCTTACTTACTTACTTACTTACTTACTTACTTACACACTTACACTTACATGCACTACACTAGCACCCGTGTCAGGAGACCAGTCAGGAGCCTTGAGAATGTCTCGACTGAGGTGGAGTTCCTCTGGAGAAGATACCTGGATTAATTGATTGATTGATTGTTAGTGATTTTAGGCTCGTCAACTATTGAGGTCATTAGTCCCGTAAGTGTAGTAGATGTTTTTTCCTCGAGAGGTGGCGGTGATCTTTCCCCGCTAGATGGCGAGATGCGGCGCAGATTTTTCCGTCGACTGACGGTTTTTTTCCTCAACAAGGTATCTCTCACCAGCAACCAGTTATCTCACACCGGCATCGCTCCAGCCGGGACAAGCTTTAAGCCCCCGACCTGTATCCCGGCATGAGTGGTAGTGTAGTGCATGTTAGTGTGTGTGTGTGTGTGTGTGTGTGTGTGTGTGTAAGGGGTGCGGATAGGACAAGGAAGAGGAAGGAAAGATCGCGAGCGGTCCGTGGCCCGTTTGTTAGGTTACTGCCCCGGCATTAGCCTGGTGTTAAACGAAGAAACTAACTAACGAAAAACTAACGATCAGAGCAAGAGGTTATTCGAATTCTCCTCCAGATACCTGGAGTGGGAAGCACCACTAGCCGGCGGGTAAGTTAGTGGAGGGTCTCCATCCACAGGAGGAGAACCTAGCCACCTCCCACAATGAAAATTTCACAAAAGGAACTTACGAACATGGAAGTTTACGTGTTTGTAAGTATCAAACAATCGTTATTAACAATCGTTAATGAAATAATATTTGTATAATCGATAGCTACTGTGCAACAAACACACACTAAGCATGCATATTTATGTATTAAGATTGAGGGCACGCCTTCACGTGTGCATGTTTTTCACAAGCCGGTAATCCCCACTACCTCGCGCAGCTGCCAAACCGAACTCGCAGAAGCTCCTCCAAACCACACGTTCGCAAACAGATGAGAGCTCAGGTGCGCGCGAGCAGTCACTCAGGGATTCTACCCGCGAGGCGCCGGCAAACTCGCTTATCCCCTCCCTCCCCCATCCCCACCACTCTCCCCGCCCCCACTCCGCCACCCGTCTCCCCCTGCTTGGCGCCCTCGCGCTTTTATCATCGCTGCTTCATCGACCATCAGCGATTTGGCGGGGCGAGGGCGGCGGCAGGAGAGCAACTTCGATTGAGGTCACGCCCCCTCAGCCCTCACGGTGGCCCCAGGAGCCGCAGAGTGCACGAGGCGGGGCGGAGAGGGTTGGTAAGGGCTCGGTGCGGGCGTGGCGGACGGCGTGGGATAGAGAGAGGCGGGGCGGGGCGGCGAGGAGAGAGCAGCGGGTTCAATGGCGTGCAATCCCGTGGTAGAGCGTAGCGGTTAGGAATGGGGCAGGGCGGAGTGGAGAGAAGGGGAGGGGAGCGATGCTACCTCTCCGCCCGCCGTGGAAGAGCGTGGCTGGACGGGGAGGATCAGAGGGTTCAATGGCGTGTAATGCCGTGGTAAAGCGTAGCGGTTAGGAACGGGACATGGTGGAGCGGGGAGAAGAGGAAGGGAGCGGTTTGACCTTGCCACCGCCATGGAAGGGCACAGCGGGTAATGATTGAGTGTGGTAGGGCAGGAGGAGTGGTAGGGGAGTCGAATGGCGAGGAAAGGGGTTGTAGAGAAAGGCTACGAGTCGAGAAAAAGAGGAGGGGAAGTGGTAAAATGCGGCGGCGCGGGACAGCGTTACGGAGCGGAACGGGGAGGAAAGGGACTGGAGTGACGTGGTACAATGCTCCGGTCACGGCAGAGTGGCGGGAAGGACGGCTTGGTACGAAGCTAACGGGAGGGGAGCATGCCGTGGTGGGGAGAGGGGGAGCGAGTAGGTAGGGCGAAGAGGACTTAGGTGAGAAAAGCAGATGGCCGAGAGGGGTCGGGTTGAGTACCGCATTTACTCCGATTTACAAATAGTGGTACTTGAAAGGCACGAGGCGGAAGGAGAGGTGAGAATATCATCCAATCGGGAGGTCGAATTCCAAAAATTTAAGTCGTAACGAAGCTCTCGATGGATGGCAGTGCCCCCTCTCTGTCCTCTAAGTTTAAATCTGACAATAGTGTTGAGGAGTGAGGTGCGGCTTGGAGGTATTGCGGCTGTTGGTATGAGGCGTAGTTGAGCGTAGTGGTGCGGCGCGGGGTGGGGAAGGATGGTGCTGAGCGGGGCGGAGTGGCGGAGGAGCGGGGAGCTGAGGTCGCGGGAGTTAAGTGGGCGGGGCATTGTGGAGAGGGGAGGTCGAACGGACTATGGCGGGGCGGGGCCTTGTGTATGGAGTTGTGTGGCGCGGAGTGAAGTGGCGGGGCGGAATGGGGCAGGACGAGTTTAAGTGAGGCGAGGGTGGAGGAATGTGCAGCGGGGCCTGGCGGTGTGGTCGGGAGAGTGTGAGGTGGGTCGGAGTGAAGTGGGCGAAGCCGTGCCGGGCGGGGCGGTATGAGTGCGGGGTAGGTCGGTGCATATGGAGCGGTGTGCGACGGGGCGTTTTGGGCGGAGCATTGTTAGGCGGGGCGGCGTGAAGTGGGAAGGAGCAATGTGGAGCGTAGCGAGGAAGAACGGGGCGGGGCGAGTTTAGGGAAGGGGTGAGGTCATGGAGTGGGCAGAAGTGTAGTGAAGGGCGAGGAGGTGCTCGGCGCTGAGCTGGTGAAGTGCTGAGGGAGCATGCGGACTAATCAGCAGGTTGGTGCTCAGGAGACTGTTGAAGTGCAGGCTCTTCTCCTTTGCCTGCCAAATGCCAACGAACGAGAAAAATCGAGGACAGGATGAAATTCAGGCAAGAAGAGGATACTCATCTATTAAGCACAAGAAGAGCAAGGAGATGTAAAGATCCAACTGAACATTATTGTTAGTACAGATAAATTCGATAATTTGAACTTCCGTAAGTCGAGAACCTTAATATCTTAAATTCCTTTTTAAGGCGAATTCTTGAATATTTCAAATTTCCTTGCTCCTTCCAACTTATACAGATTTTAAAATAGACAAGCCCGATCTTGTTATATTAATTAGCTCTTTATTTCCTTTTTCTGGCTAGATGCAAGATATATCTACATTTAATTGTAGAAGTTTTGAAAGAAGAACGGATTGAAAAGGCATATATGGTTATAGTGAAAAATGAATGAAATAGAGATTTCTAACAGAAAAAACTCGGTTCATAATATTTTATTCTTTTTGTTTGGCTCCAGAAAAGCGCATAGAGAGAAAGAAATCAATGTGTTAAAAGTAAAAATTAATGATAAAAGCGGTGGACTATAGAAATCATACATGATTGTCCCTAAATGAAGATGAAAAATATATCATCTGATGATAAACATAGCAATAATAATAATAATAATAATAATAATAATAATAATAATAATAATAATAATAATAATAATAATAATAATAATATCATCATCTGGCCGACCCCCGTGACGCAGGCGGTTGCAGCAGCCATTGTCTGCACTAAAGAGGCTGCAGGTTCAAGTCCTGCGCAGGCATGGAGGTATGTGTGAGTCCTTTCATCCCTCAACATCATCCTATCACTTCATAGCTCATAAATCAAGGTTACCAACCTTGTTTCAACAATAGATGCAGTCTACAAGGGTGACTCTCTTAGCGAAAAAAACACGTTAATCTCTCCGGGATAAAATATAATTGGGCCTCGGAATAAATATAATAAATCATCAGTAAATGCAGTCATCTGTTGAAGAAGAAATAGGAAAATGGAAGCAAAAGGCTCGGTGTATATTCTGCAAAAATAGACAGTCAAAATGTAGACGACGACTGGTCGAACAAATGGCTCACTGTGGAGTTCCTTTACCCTGAGACGAAGGGCCTTGTTAGCACAAACCCAGATCAAGAAATGGCAACAAAAAAGAATCTCAAAAGCAATGTTAAACGTCTTAAAATAATGAATGACTATTCCATAATGTGAGGCAAAGGATCTGAAACGATACAGCCTATATTTTATTATTTTACTATATTTCGTGTATAAAAATGGTATAGCAGAGGGAATAGGTTCAAAAATTAAACTTTTTGCAGACGTCTGTCTTATTTACAGAAATATCGAGAACATACCGAAACGGGATAAATTATAGAGAGACTTGCGATGCATAGAAGAAGAGGCGGAAATCAATAAAATGACGATAAATTCGGATAAATGAAAGATATTTTTATGCGTTGTAGAAATAAAGGGATAGCTAAGAATTTGCTTGCGGGCAAGATAATCCCACAGTTTACCATAGAGGTAATAATTCCTGTATAGGTAATAATTCCACAGGTAGTTGTAGATATCTGGGGGTGATAATTAATGAACTACTTCGATGGGGGAGCACGACAATTTACTGTTGGGAAGGCGTGGAAATCTCTATGTAATGCGAGTGTTAAGGAATGGAATTAGTAAATCAAAGGAACTAGCTTTCACAACCATTGTGCGTTCGGTATTAGAGTACAGAGCAGCGTGTTAGAATCCGTATAGAAAGGGCCAAATAAACTCCATCGAAAGAGTTCAGAAAGAAGCATTAAAATTTGTTAAAAGGGGAAATTCGTTAGGAAGTATTTCCAAAAAACTATCGTCTTGGGAATCACTGACGAGCCGTAGGAAAATACCAAGTTTGTATATATTTTACACTGCGTTAGATAAAAATCCGTCATGGAGGGAAATTCAGGAAAGAATGCATGAACCCGCCTACTTAGCACGTCACGGCCATATTAGAAAAATACATCCAAGGAAACAGAACTGATGTTGGAAAATACTATTTTGTAAATAGGACTATCGAGTCATGGAATAGCTTGCCTGCAGCATTAATGGAGACTGTTCCCACAAGCATCAAGACTTTTAGGTTAAGATTAAATTCTAATAATAGTGTTTTAAGCGATAAGATCAGTAGTCCGGTATTTTTTATATTTTTTTCTGAAGGTAACTACATAGGTAGTTATTTCAACTTTACATGTGCAAGTTTTATAACTTACTCACTAACTTATTCTAAACATACTATACTTTGGGGAGGTTGCCCCCTATGGGTCGTCTAACATTCTATGACTGCGAATTTGATTTTAGAGACATGGAAAGGGTATTGACTTTGAATTCTGGTTCTATGAGTTAGATTTTTTGCGAGTCTGAATTCGGCGAGTGCTGGAATTTCATATATGTTATGATTGGAGTTTGTAGCAAGGTATATGATGTGATGATATAATAATACAATGTTGAATTCCTTGTGGAGCTGATTATTTGAAATGAACCATGGGACGTTAGTTATAGTTCTTAGGAATTGGTTTTGGATCACTTGGAGTTTGCGAATATTTGTGTTGGGGGGCGTTAGTCCATATGGGACAGGGGTAAGTGATTGTAGGTCTTATTATGATTTTGTATATTGCTATGGTGGTATTGTTGTAGTGAACTATGTCTGTTTTTATCGATTTTAACTGATTTTTTTACCTTGGTTTGAATTATCTTTATTTCAATACGATCGCGCCACTTTAATTTTGAATCGAGATGTAGTCCTAGGTATTTTTTTTTTTTGTAGTATAATTTTGGGTGTGTCTGCGCCGTTCAATTCGGCTGCGACCACTAGTATCGGATTACCTTCCTTTTGTATTCTGGTGATATTTAACTCGAAGGGTGGTGCTGTTTAAGGTCTGCAAACTTTTTTCTGTTCAGATATATATTGATGAAGTTTTTTTAACACAACGGAAATTTTTTTGTTGTACTTGTAAGTGGAGTTTCCGTTGAATGTGTACTTTGTTATTTTCCCAAAGTCTGTAGGGATTTTTGCACTGATCTTTATTTTATTGTACTTTACATCTGTTATGAAATGATTGGGTACATTGGTTCTGAATTCTATTATAAGTTGATTGAGATAAGTTATTTCTGCGACATAGGAGGAACGTTTTTCTGGTAGAGTTTGCTGTTCCCTCGAGGTAACCTTTCATATTCAACATTTTCCCCCGAGATGTTGGCCTAAACTTTCAAGATCAGTAAAACTGTTTTGGATTTTAATTCCGTAACTGTATTCTTTGTCACTGGATAGATTTACACTGTCTGCACTTGGATCGGAATTGAATCTTTGGGGATTTTGAGAGTTTATGTTGTCACTGACTGACCTCTTGTTTGTGTTGCTTCCGTGTTGATTCGGGAGTTGCTGGACGCTGAGCCCTTGTAGAGCTGGGTTGTTGACCGCCGCGCTGTCCTCATTCCGTTGCTGGTTCGAGGCTGGGTGGATGGTTAGGTCCATTTTTCTTCTTCGTTTGATGAGGTGTTTTGATGCACAGAATTCACTTCACTGTTGAAATCATCGGAGAAATTAGCATTGATGAGAGTTTGTACGGCCTGGTTTATTGCCCGGCCGGTTGTTGGGTCGACATCGTACGCCATTCGCTACCACTACTCGCACTCAACGGACTACTCTACTCGCACTGGGCGGACACGTCTGTTCACGACCGCTCCTGGGCGAGAACTGTTGATCAGTAGTCTGTGAAGGGCGTCTGCATGTAGAAGGCATGCGGTAAATGGAATAATTTTGTACTATGTATTATATTGCATGTATTTTAGTGTTCATTATTGTATTATACGCTATATTATTATTATTATTGTTATTATTATTGTTATTGTTATTATCGTTGTTGTTGTTATTGTTATTGTTATTATTATTATTATTGTTATTGTTGTTGTTAGGTGTATAAGTGTGAAGAATTTGCCATCGAGCTTAATGACCAAAGCAAGTTAAATGAATTATCTATCTATTTGTGTATTAGCAGCCTTTGTAGTGAAATAGAACACACTGATTACAAACTATGTCAACGTGGAGCATATAATTTCCGTCAAACTCTCCAAAAATACTGTCTCCTTCACAATACTACATTTATCACAAGTATCATCCGAAAATAATCCTAGAAAATAACACCTACGAACTATACTGAGACTGAAGTGATAAAACCGTCCATCTCTAGAGGCCTGTTGATATCATCATCAAGGACAAGGGATCCAATAAGATCCGTTTGTAGACTTCGAAGTAGTAGACAATAATAACGTCCATCAATCGAATGAAATAATTATTGGCGTTATATAATTATAGGCAACAATACTGGTAGCGATGACAACACCTATAATTATTTCATTTTAAATGCCAACGAAAACTCACCACTAAACCAATACACTATCAGACGAAGTTGGAAACATACAGAGAACTGATCCATGCTGTAAAGGAGGAATGATCTTTAAAAATCTTGTACTTGTGGTTTCATCAGTTCTTGGTGTCATGTCAGAAGTCACTGACAACCAACTGGAGGAATTGGGCATTAATAAATCTCCAGTTATTAACATTCAAAAGGCAGCCGTAATCAACACGTGTTTTTTCATCAGAAAGTTCATGTTATTTAACCTTTTTAGAATTCGTTTCTCAAGAAATTTTCAGTGTGGCTAGTAAACTTATCGGTTTGTAGTTTTCTACACTGCTACGATTTTTAAATGGTTTTGGAATAGGTATTATGATTGAGTTTTTCCATACTATATGGTAATATCCAGTTCTTATTATTGAGTTATATATGTGGTTTATGTAGGTTACAGTTGGGGATGGGAGTTTTTTTAGAATCTTATTTATTGGTGGTTTTATCGTGACCAGGGACTTTATTTTTTTGGAAGTTTTTTAATTATGTTTTTCCCTTCATTTGAGGATATGAATTAGCATGTACTCGGCTTCTGACGGCAGGTTTTTCCCCCTTCAGGGGCTTTTTCCTCAGCCGTACCTTATGGTCTCTTTTCCGCGGCTTTGATGCGAAGGAGAGACCATTTGGGGTGAATACCAGAATTCGAAAGGTTAGAACGCGGTAGAATGTAGGTATTGTAATGGCTTAAAGGCCTTCGGCCTAGCCACATTGCATCAATGTTTCTAATTTGTCTGTAATAATTACCTATTAAATAAATAAATATGAATTTTATCTTATGTGGTACATCATAGTTTGAACCTGAAAGTGTTCTACTATCATCGCATGATCGGAATCAGTTGGTGTGTTGTTGAGTGTGAATGTTGTTTCAAAATGATCCGCCAATGCGTCGACTTTGTCAAATGGGGCGAATTTGTCGTCGTATTTAGAGGTGGGTTGCTATTTTTCTTTTTTAGATTGTTTTTAGTGACTGCCAGAGAGAATTATTAGAAATGGTTAATGATTTTATATGTTTGTTGTAGTATGAGCAATGAAGCAGTACTTCAATTTCGCTGATACTAAGCAGAGCGGAGCGCGATGTGTACCCTACCGCTGCTCGGAGCGAACTGCCGGACCCTGATTTTTTTTTTTTTTTTTTTAGTTTATTTCTATCTGTTCAACAATACATGTTTTTCAGAGGAGTTAATTTTTACCAGATCCTTAACATTTGGTTACAACCTAACTGCGGGTTCCCGTCGGATAACTAAGAAATTCAGTTTTAATAGAGATTTTTAGGACAGATAATAGAAAATTATATTTGGGGAATTTGAAATATGTAGTTATAATTTTGATCTGTTCACCCAATATTCATTTATGGGGGATGAAACCAGTCTCTTGGAAATTTTGATTTTATTCGGAGAGCTAGCTCTCCGGTTTGACCTAGATTGAAATCTTTGGCACTTAATGCAGTTGGAAGTAGATCGAAAAATTTTGGGCTTGTTTTGTTATGAAGTCTGTTATGTTCGGGATTTGCAATTCGTCATGAATTTGCGTGTTTGAAATGAACCATGGTGCTTTTACTATTTTTCGTAGGATTTTGTTTTGTGTACTTTGTAAGTTATTCAGGTTAGTTTTGACGGTATTTCTCCAAATTGGACAAGCATAAGTAAGCGTTGGTCGTATAATCGATGTATAAATTAATTTTCCAGTATTTAAATGCAGATTAGATTTTTTATTGATTATTGGATAGAGTTGTACCATTTTTGCTTTAGTTTTGTTGATTGTAGATTGCAAATGTTTATTCCATTTGAGTTTGGTATCAAGAAGAACACCTAGATATTTAATAGGTTGAGAATTATCCACCCACTTAATAGGAATATTATTTATTTTTAGTTGTGTGTGAGGGTTTATTTGTCGTAGTGAAAAAATTTTTGCTTGTGTTTTACTCTGGTTGATTTTGATATTCCACTGATCTGCCCAGTCTGTGAATAGATTAAGATCATCCTGAAGGTGATTGATGGCTGTTTGTAAGACATTATGTTTGGCAAAAAGTGCGGTATCGTCTGCATAAAGGGCTATTTGAGAATTAATTAGAAATGGTATATCTGATATGAAGATGTTAAATAGGGTTGGCGATAGTGGCGATCCTTGCGGTATTCCTGCTGAAATTTTGTGAAGGTTTGAGTTGGCAAGGTTTACTTTAACCCTGAATTCTCTGTCGTTAAGGAAACTTTTGATTATGTTGAAAAGGTAGTCCGGGGTGTCTTTTTGTTTTAATTTGTATAATAAGCCATGATGCCATACTCTGTCGAAAGCTTTTGAGATGTCTATGAAGATAGCTGCAGTGTATTGATTTTTATGGAAACTATTAGCTATGAATTCAGTAATTCTTAGAAGTTGATGAGTGGTAGAATAATTTTGTCGAAAACCGAATTGTGATGGAGGGATTATATTATTTTCTGCTACAAATTCTTGAAGTCTTTTTAGAATTAGTTTTTCAAACAGTTTTGAGAGAGCTGGGAGCAGACTTATTGGTCTGTAGTTTTCTGGATTCTTAGGATTTTTGTTGGGTTTGCAAAAGGGTAAGATTGTGGCGATTTTCCAAGCTTTAGGGAAGTAGCCTGTTCTTAATGCCGCGTTGTAAATCGCAGTTATTCCAGCAATAACATTCATACTCAATTCCTTGAGAGCTTTGTTTGAGATGTTATCGTATCCTGAGGCTTTTTTGGTTTTGGTTTTTCTAATTTCGTGTTTTACTTCTGAAGGCGAAATATATTTTATTCTGGTTTGGGCAGAATGAGTCTGAAGATTAATAATATTTTCTATTTCCTTTTTGAAATTCTGGTTAACAACTGGGTTATTAGTAAATGAGTTTCCGAAATGTTTTGCTATTAAGTTGGATTTTTCGTTGTCTGTGTTTGCTGTTGTCGACCCATATGTGAGTTGTGGAATACTTGTTTTTTGGTTTTTAAGTCTTTTGATTGTGGTCCATAAGTGCCGAGATGAAGGGTGAATTTGTTTTATGAAGTCCCTGAAATTATCATATCTTAATTGATCTAGTCGCGCTTTGATAATTCTGGATAGTATATTTATTTTCCTTTTGATATCAGGTCTACGATTTGTTTGCCAGTATCTCCTTAAATTGTGTTTACTTTTTATTAAATTTTTAATATTTCTAGGTATTATTAATGAAGAATTGAAAGGTCGAGGTATAAATGTAGAAACTTTTTTGATGGTTGAATTAATGTGATTTGTTAAATTGTGTATTTCCAGGTCAATATCATTTTTTGATTTAAGAGAAATTGGGTATTTGTAATTTATATTGATCAATTCTTTAAATTTATACCAATTAATCTTAGTGGGAAGCGGAGAATAATCAGCTATGTCATTAGGTTGAAAGGTAATTATTACCGGATTATGGTCTGAATCTAATTCCGGTATTACTGTTTGGAAAATTGGTAAATTAAAATGTTTTGTGATGATTATGTCCAGTATATCTGGAATTGAATTTGGATTGTATGGATAGTGTGTTGGCTCAGATGGAGCTGAAATTTTAAATTTTAATTGGTCTGCCAGATTGGCTAAGTTTCTTCCTTGCTGGGTGGTGACATTACATCCCCAAATTTTATTTTTACTGTTTAGATCTCCTATGATCATAATTTGACAGTTATAATTAAATAAAGCTTCATATATTTGACGTGGAAATAATTTATTAGGCGGTTTATAAGCTGCTACTATTAATATATTTTGTTTGTTAACTTTTGTTCTGATAGCAATTGTCTCTAAATTTTGATTAGTAGGACTGTTAATATATTCATGTTTTATTTCTTTATGTATTAAGATTAACACTCCTCCTGATGCAGTTGTAGATAATCTATCGTTTCTATATGTGCAGTAGCCAGGTACTGAAAATTTAATGTGCGGTTGTAAATGTGTTTCATTGATACAGGCTACTTTGATATTGTAATAAGTTAAAAAGTAACGAAGTTGGTTTTCCTGCCTCTTAATTCCATTTGCATTCCAGTTTAAAATGTTAAGTAGCTGGGATTTATGGTTTAGATCCATTATTAATAGAGTTTTGAATAAGTGTTTGAATTTGTGGGAGCATTATATTTAAGATTTGATTTACAGTGTTGGTAATAATTTGTGTTATATATTGTGGTAAGTTGTTTGTTGTATGAAGAGAATTTTGCAAGTTATGTATTGGATTATTAGGAAGCCAACTATTACTCATTTGATTTTGAGGCGAGGTTGAGTTTGGGGAGTTATGCATTAAGTTTCTTGTAAACCAACTGTTAGGCATTGAATGTTGAGTTGAGGTTGAGTTTTGAGAATTATATTTTAAGTTATTAGGGGCCCTTCTATTACTCACTGGATCTAGAGGTGAGGTTGGTGGGTTTTGTCTCATTGGGGGGAATTGACTATTTTGATATTGAAAGGTTGTTTGTTGTAAATTTTGGCTCGAAATGGCGGTTGGAATTTTACTTTTGTAATTATTAAATTTGTTTTTTAAAATATCTTTATAGTATTCACATCCTCTCCAATTAGCTGTGTGACTTTGACCACAATTAACACAAACAGGGGTTATGCTGTTTTTTGGGATGTTACATTTTGAGTAATGATGATCCCCTTTACATCTTACGCATCTCGGACGTAGCCCGCAGTTAGCCTGTGTGTGACCAAATCTCTGGCAATTTTTACATTGAATTGGTTTGTTGTTAACTGATCTTGGTAATACTCTTACAACACTGTAAATGAACCTATTCATACTAAGGATACTTTTACCTTTAACATTGTTTTCGAGTTCTACTGCACATACTGTTAATGGTTCACGATTCTTACCGTAAAGTCTTGACACCTTTTTCACTGGGTAGGATTTTGACAGTTCGTTAAAAATTTCTGTTTCACTGTATATCACATGGATATCTTTGATGACACAATTAAATGACTTACTGTGAGGATCTCTAAATGAGTGAAATTCAATTTTATTTGTTGCACAGAAAGATTTTAAAATTCTAAAATCTTCTATTGTATTAAGGTTAACTTTTATCTTGTCATTAATTGTTTTGACGGAGAAATCATCTTTAACCACTTCTTTTATATCTTTTAATAATACATGTAAGTTTTTATAATTATGTATTATTATCGGAGGGATTTTAACACTTGGTTCATTGTTTCTGTTATGTTCATTATCGTTTACTTCACCTAGGACTTCAAATCGATTTTCGGTTTGAACTGAGTAATTTATATTATCATTAGATCTCGGTCTTTTCCTATCGTTATGGTAAGTTGAAAAATATGTAGAATAATTTTCATTTGAAAGGGAAGTACTTGGCAGAGAAGAAACTTCTGGATTTGTTGTTTGATAAGTACTTACATTATTTGTCCTGTTATTACTGTCCGGATGAATGGTATTTGCATCTGAAGTTGTTCCTTCGGATTGCTGCTGGGGTTGTTGTTGTTGGGAATGTCGCTGATCTTGTGGCGTAGTTCCCAGTTGAACTTGAGTTGGCGGCTGTGAATGCAGCTGTTGTATTACCTGTTGTTCTTGTGTTTGCTGCCATTGCTGAATTTGCGGCTGTTGCAGTTGAGGTGAGAGTACGATTTGTAATTGCTGAATTTGTTGTTGGTAGTGTTGCTCCATTTGTTGCATCTGTTGTTGCTGTACTTGGAGTTGCATTTGCAAGTGTTGAATTTGTTGCGTATGCGTTGGTTCTTCGTCTTCCATTATTTCCTCATTGTGGCTGACCAAATGTGAATCCGTATCGTTTAAGACGTCAGTGGCGTCTTTTATTAATTGCCCCGTTGTGGGGCCACTGTTTGTTAACATTCACTCACTAGCGTTTTGTTCACTTCACTGTTTGAGAGAAAACGATCGTTGTTTTTTTGACTGTATAACTGCACTATGTTACTTATAAAACTTTTGAACTTGAAGTTTACGTTCAACGTTCGCTTATCGCCCGTAGGCAAAGTCAGGTTGCGATAAGAGCTACCTCGGCCACGATGTGCTCGCCTCGGCGGCTCGAACAGAACTCATTAAGTTTGATACCTGAAGCCATACTGATCACATACAAAGGAGAAAGAAACTGGATTTACATGTCAAGCAATATCATTATGTGCTTTCACTGCAAGGAAGAAGGTCATATTGCCAAAAACTGTAAAAATGTGGGAGACATTAACCTCAACCAATCGGAAGACATAATTGATAACAATGTAGCCGCTGACAACGAACAAAGAGATAAGGTTCCTAGTTACCATGAATTTCCCCCACTTAACCAAGGCAAGCCTGTTAAGAGAGCCTTATCACAGATCACAAGTATTCCCAGCAACAATTGAAGTGAACTTCAGGAAGAACAATTCAACCGTCCCCAAGGAAAAATTAACGGTTCGGCAAAACAAACTAAGAAAAAGAAAAGGAAGGTATCCAGGGAGAACACCGTTAGTGTTTGCAACAAGAAAAGCATAGTGGAGCAACTAGCCCCAGCGAAAGAAAGAATAGAAGAATCCAACAATGTACTAACGTACGAGCAACTAAAAGACTTTCTGGAAAATACTTATGGCTTAAGTAACCCTCTTCAAATATCTCTCAGTTACACCAAAGAGACAGACAGGCTAATTGAAATGCTTAAAGAAATATATCCATTACTGTCTGACAGAGGAATAAAATCAAGATTTACGAGAATTATGAAGAAACTTAAGGACCCAGTCCTCTCAGATTCTTCAAAGGAATCGTCTGACAACGACCAATTAACAAGCGAAGATATTCAAATATGAAGATAAGAATTTTACAATGGAATGTGAACGGTTTTTTCACTAGATATGAATTTCTTCAGAAGATTCTAAAAGACGAAAACTATGATATAATGTGCATCCAAGAAACCAATTTCAAAAATAAGTACCATTTTAATATAAAAGGTTATCAATGTTTTTATAAAAACAGAGTGATATGTGGAAATGCCAGTGGTGGTGTTGCGATTTATGTTCATACGTCGATCAAGTGTAGTGAATGCGCTATTACAAGTGACCTAGAAGTATGTGTGATACGGCTGCATATTGGCGGTAGTAGTTTTTATCTGTGTAACGTATACATTCCTAATGCGTTTCAGCTAGAATCTCGCCACCTAGACAACTTATATTCACAAATATCTGGCCCGGTACTGATAGCCGGCGATTTTAATAGCCACAACTTGATTTGGGGATCAAGCAGAACTGATCGTAGAGGGAAAATTGTTGGTGAATTTGCGAACAATGAATATCTTATAGTCTCGAACGATTGCAGAAAATCTACATACTTCAATGCGGGTAGCGGCAACTCATCTTGCATCTACCTAAGCATCTGCACTCCAACTTTGGCCAGATATCTAAAATGGAACGTGATGGAAGACCTTCACAACAGTGATCATTATCCTATAGCATTGTCATATGATAATTCGATTATTCCTGAGGACATCTATATGCCCAGATGGATATTTAAAAAGGCTAACTGGAAGTCGTACCAAGACATCATTGCGAGCAAAGTTCAGAACCTTAAGAAATTGAACATCGACGATTCAGTGCAAATAAACGATATTGTGAACAACTTTACAGAACTTATACTGACAGCGGATGTGACTATACCCAAAACAAAAAATACTAAAAGTAAGAAGAAACTACCTTGGTGGACAAAGGAATGTGAAGAAGCGGTTAAGAATTACAAGCACTGGTTTAATGTATTTAAGAAACATTACACAAATGAAAATAAATTCAAGTTTATATCAGCACGAGCCAGGGCAAAAAGAATCATAAAACAATCTAAAAGGAGCTGCTGGAAGGAATACATTTCATCCTTAAACTGTAAACTGAACTACACGGAGGCTTGGAAGAAAATAAACGCTATCGATGGAAAATTCAGAACAAATTACCCGAAGTCTATGTATACGCCAGACGGACAATTCATTCAGGACCCGTGTGATATTGAAGATAGCTTTGGAAAGTTTTTCACCTCCAATTCTAGTGATGCGAACCTTGCGGATAGCTTCACGAAACATAAAGAAGAAACTGAGAGATCTCCCCTAAATGTGGAAGTAGAAGAAGATGAAATAGATGATTCCATACAACTGAATGTACCCATTACGCTCCGAGAACTTAAGGTCAATATACATCAACTAAAAGACACAAGCGCCGGTCCCGACGGAATACCTAACATATTTATCCGGATGCTCCCTGAAGAAGCTATCAGTGTTCTTTTAGACATTTACAATTATCTATATTTAAACAATGTCTTCCCACAAAAATGGTCAGAAGCGGTTATTGTTCCAATTCACAAGCCTGGTAAGGACCAATTATTAATAGACAGCTACAGGCCTATTGCCCTAACGTGTTGTCTGTGTATATTACTTGAGAAGGTAGTGAACTACAGACTTAAATGGTACCTAGAAAAACATCAGCTAATATCGCCTCATCAAAGTGTTTTCGCAAGAACCGATCTGCCTTAGACAGCATTGCAATAATTGAGAACAGCATCTACAATGGATTCGCCAATAACATGTTCACAGTGGTACTAAGCCTCGACATCGAAAAGGCATATGAGATGGTTTGACGACGGCGTATTATGGACATAATAACGAAACATGGA
The DNA here is from genome assembly GCA_011170035.1 of Teleogryllus occipitalis. Lineage (NCBI taxonomy): Eukaryota > Metazoa > Arthropoda > Insecta > Orthoptera > Gryllidae > Teleogryllus > Teleogryllus occipitalis. The sequence goes on from BLKR01011114.1 coordinate 32,709, forward strand.
ATGAAAGGCAACATAACTAAGTTCGTGCATAACTTCGTTAAAGAACGGTACATTAATGTCAGAGTAAGAGGAGCCTTATCAGAGAGATATATGCTGACAAATGGAGTACCGCAGGGCTCTGTGCTTAGTGTGACCTTGTTTTTGTTGATAATAAATTAACTTTTTATTTTAAGATAAATTTACAATCTATTTTTTACAAAATAATAAGTAAATGTGATGTCTATTGTAGAATTATTATGACATGATTAGTAGTGAAGGTATCCCATCGGTACTCTTCATCTTCTTCTTCATACTATAACAAAAAGCAATTATTATTTTAGGTTGACAGCAATTGGAATAGATAATTTGGTGGTGATAATGTTTCAGTTACTTCTTGAGTATCTGTATGGGAGTTGTATGGGTGAGGTTCTGGCTAGACGATGGATATCTGCACTATTGTCAAGGAGGTTGAGAGCTAAGTGATTTGGATGGTTTTCAAGACGCTGGAGATAGTTGGTGCTGATTGATTCTATTCTTTCTAAGACAGTGGGCATTTTTAAGTCTTTGTGTAATGCTGCGTTTGTGATGAACCAAGGCGCTGCTGCGATCATTCTTAAGGTCTTGGACTGAAATCTCTGGATGATAGAGAGATTACTCTTGCTTGCTGTACCCCAGATTTGGATGCCGTAGGTCCATATTGGAATTATTATGGATTTATAAAGCAGTAGTTTATTTTCCAGTGATAGTTTTGAGTGGTATCCTAGTATCCAGTATAGTTTTCTTACTTGAAGTTGTAGGTGCTTTTTCTTGGCTAAAATGTGATTTTTCCATGTTAAACGTTTGTCTAGATGTATCCCTAAGAATTTCACACTTTCCATTTGTAATATTGGATTATTGTTGATGTGGACAGTAGGACATTTGTTTCTTCTCAGGGTAAAAGTTATATGGACTGATTTGTTTTCATTGATTTTTATTTTCCATTTCTTAGCCCATTTTTCAATCATTGTAAGATGGTCTTGTAAATGTCTTGATGCGACATTTGGGTCGTCATCCGAAGCTAGTATGGCCGTATCATCTGCAAAAGTGGCTATAGTTGTTTTATCTGTTTCTGGTATATCTGTCGTATAGAGTTGGTACAGAATAGGGCCAAGAACACTACCTTGTGGTACTCCGGCCTTAATTGGATGGAATTCAGATAATTCATTTTGATATTTGATTTGGAAAGTGCGGTGGGATAGATAAGAACTGAAGATATTGATGAAGGGATATGGTAGGAAATGTTTGAGTTTAAATAGGAGTCCATCGTGCATGACTTTGTCGAACGCTTGGGCGATGTCTAGAAAGGCGGCTGAACAATATTTCTTTTCTTGGAAACAATTCTCAATGTAGCTGGTGATTCTATTAACTTGTTCGATGGTTGAATGCTGTTGTCTAAAGCCAAATTGATGGTCAGGGACTAGGTTATTGGTTGCTATGTGTGGACGTAGTCTTGATAGAAGAAGTTTCTCAAACACTTTGGATAGGATTGGAAGTATACTGATGGGACGGTAAGAGGAGGGTTCATGTGGAGGTTTCCCAGGCTTGAGAAAAACTTGAATTTGGGCTACTTTCCATTGCTCCGGGTAGTGCCCTGTTCTTAGAATACTGTTGAATAGTGCAGTAATTATAGTCTTGCCTTTTCGCGGTAGTTCTTTGAGAAGAGGTGTTGTGATTAGGTCATAGCCAGGAGCTTTTTGCTTGATAAGGCGTTAATGGTTTTTGTAATTTCTCTGGGAGTAAAATGTGGAATTGGAAGCGTCATTTGGTTTGGGGAGTTCAGGTAATCCCGATTTGTTGGTCTTGGTTTGCATTTGAAAAGGGATGAGTCTGGAATACATTAGCGAAGAATTTGGCAAAGGTAGATGCTTTCTCTGTGGGGTTTCTCGCCCAGCACATATTTTCATCCCTGATTGGGGGATTTTGTTTGGTCGGTTGTTTTAGCTTCCTGGTGACTTTAAATAGAGAGTAATTAGTATCTTCTGTTGGGGTGAGGCTGGTTATGAAATCTTGAAACCTGTTGCTGTTGAAATCTTTTAGGAGGCACCTTAGCTGCCTAGTTGCTCTGTTGTAGTTGGTACGGTCTGCAGGATATTTTGAAGTTTGCCAGATTCTTCTTAGTCTTCTTTTCTCAGCTATTTTGTTTAAAAGAAATTTTGGGTATTTCATGCTGCTCTGGGTGTACTGGAGTTGCGGTGTGGCGAACCAAGCTGCTTCTTGAATATTTTGGGTTATATATTCAGTCGCTTCATCTATTTGATCTGCTGTTTTTAATGGTAATCGGATGTTTGTTTTCATTGATATCTGGTTTTTGTACGAGGCCCAGTTTGTTTTTCTGTTCGTTAGCGACACGGGAGAGGGGTGAAGGATAATTTTGTTACCAACGGTGATAATTATTGGAGTGTGGTCTGAGGACAGTTCGAGGGAAGATTCAATGATACAGTTAGTGGAGGGGATTCCTTTTGTTATGAATATATCAATCAGGTCTGGAATTTTGTTTTGGTCGGTAGGCCAATAGGTAGGTTCTCCTGTAGAAATGGTTTCTAGCTGTAGAGAAGTAACTGCTTTTTGCAGTTCTCTCCCTCTAGGAGTGATGAGCCTGGATCCCCATTGAGTATGTTTGGCGTTGAAGTCTCCACCTACCATGAACCTATTTCCTAGTGACTTAAAGTAGGTTTCAAATCGTTGCTTATCTATTTTGAATCTGGGAGGGCAGTAGATGGCGCTGATGGTGATTGGTCCATTCCAGTCCGTAATTTGTACAGATGTTGATTGAATATCTTGGTCAAGTACGGCTTTCTGTTCTTGATGCTTAATGGTGCTTTTTATTAATATTGCTGTGCCACCGTGAGCATTGCCACTAGGATGTTTAGTATCGTATAATGTGAAGTTCTTCAGTTTAAAGTAGCTTCTTTCTGTGAAATGAGTTTCAGAGATAAGTAGAATGTCTATTTTGTTTTTGTTGAGAAATATTTCTATTTCTTGGCGATGATTTGCCAAGCCGTTGGCGTTCCAAACTGCAATGCGAAGAAATTTAGGCATTGGATAATTTGGATACAAGCGTCGTTAAGAGGTTAATTAGAGAGTTTATTTGTTGACTTTGTTGCATTAATATGTTTTCAAATCTCTCAAAGGAGTGCTGTATAATGTTCATAATGGAGTGGCTATCGTTATGTTGTTCATTATGTTTTTGTCGTTCTGGTGACTTTGGTCGCGCAACATCGGCCCATGTTCCTTCATTTACTTGTAGACTTCTTTTGTTTTCTTGAGGATAAGTAGTTGCAATATTGTTGTTTTGTGTCTGCATAGGCATCTCTTGTTGAAATGTTCTGGGTTTACTTGAGTTTTTGTACCCTTTCCTTTTTAGTATTTCTTGATATACTTGGCAACCTTTATAGTTGGCGGGATGATTCCCTTCGCACAGCGCACATGTCGGTTGACTTTGCTTTTCTTTTTGACACTTTTCTGGATCATGTTCTTTTCCACATTTAACACACCGAAACGGGTATGCACAGTACGACCTGGTATGTTCATATCTCTGGCAATTTTTGCATTGAACTATCTCTCGTTTCAGGCGTGGTGGTTCAAATGCAACGACACAATTTAGTAGTCGGTTAATTTTGAATACTTCTTTGTTGTTAGATTTGGGCTCAAGGTCTACAAAAAATAGAGGCAGAGGTAACTTCGTCAACCTATGACGGACATTTATTATGTTTCTAACTTTATGGTCCTTTTCTAAAAGCGCAGCCTTGATATCTTTTACATCTACCGTATGATGTATGTGCCGCAAGACAACTCTATACGCACGTTCTTGTTTCAACTGGTATGTATAGTATACGTAGTTGTTGCCTGATAAATGTTTTACTATTCCCCTGTAAACATCTGGAGTTTTTGGTGCTATTTTAATTTTGTCGTTTGCCAGAGATTTTATTTCGAAGTCTTCGGTTTTTAAAGCTTCCTTTATAAACTTAATCATGGCTGGAACATTATTTACATTTGGCACAAAAATTGGAGGTACTGTGGTTTTGGGAGAAGTTTCCTCATTGTTTTCTATTGCATCTTCTGTATTGAGAGCACTAAATTGATTCTTGGTGGGAACTGTATAAATACTATTATTACTATCGCAATACGCTGTCTTTTGCCTTACCCTTCTATTTACATCAGGGTCGAGGACGTCTGGGTTCGGTCTTTTTGACCGAGCTGGTGCGTATATTTGCCATGCATTCTGTGTCAGGTTCACGGGATCAGATGAATCAAGATCCATGTTGTGTCTACCGCTGCTTGCTGATTCTTCTAATGGCATTTGTTGAAATACGAAGCTTTCCGGGTATTGGTAGCTTTTGCGTTCGCACTACATGCTACCGAGCCTACCCGAATACACTTCTGTAATCACTGAGTTTTATATATAAATTGTCTTTTTAGAACTGAAATTAATAACACTGTTTCACTGCACAAATATAACTGTTCACTTAGAACTACTGCACACAGGTTTGTTATCGCTTGACCTCTCCTTATCTTGGCACACTCGCAGGCGACAAGGTAAGGCACAACGGAGCTGCGGACACGATCCGCACACCACGGCGGTCGGGCAAGAACTCATAAATTAACTGCAGACCAAAATCAAACCTCTCGCGCTAGTAAGCATGTATGCGGATGACTGTAATATATGCATCACTGGTAAACATCTGTCTTCCATAGCAGTTATAGCGCAAAACTTCTTAGACACCATCCTGCAGTTCTCCACTGAAGTTGGTCTAAAATTCTCCAAGACTAAATCCACATTCATAATTTTCTCCAGGAAACGATCCACTGAGAAGACTCTATCCCTGAATATCGATGAACACAAGATAAAACAATGTAAAACCTTAAAAGTCTTAGGCCTGACACTTGACGAAAGATTATCCTGGATACCTAATATTAAAAACCTGAAAGTGGAATGCACGAAAAGGGTAAACTTGATGAAAATCGTAAGCCATTCGGCGTGGGGGGCCAATTATACTGTGCTTAGAAGAACATATCAGGCGTTGATCAGAGCTAAAATGGATTATGGCAGCATATTCTACGATGCTGCAAATAAGAATATTAAAAGAATACTCGACCCTATCAATAATACTGGTGACAGGCTTATATGCGGAGCATATAGAACAAGTCCGGTGATAAGCATGCTACAGAAAGCTAATTTACCACCCCTGGATAAAAGAAGAAAAAATCTAATTGTAGGATATATAATCAAAGTTACAGCTAACTGTGGCAACCCTGTGAACCAAATTTACCAGCTGACATACAGACATAGGAAGAAATTATGTTTCAAAAAGAAACTACCAAAACCAATCACTGTACGGGCTATGCAAATACTAAGCACAATATCAGAAAAAATTCCCCCTCTTAAACCCATCAGTATCGCTGACTATGCACCATGGACCATGCAGGACATTAAAGCTGAGAAGCTGACAAACAATCCTAAGAAGTCAAAAATTCACAACCAAGATATAAGAGCCAGAATAGGAGAAGAAATTGCCAAATATGAGAACTACAACAAAATATACACAGATGGCTCGAAAAGTAGCAACTTAGTGGGATGTGCCGCTGTAACGTCAACAAGAGTAATATCAACCAAACTGCCCGACAAGTACTCAGTCCTGTCCAGCGAATTATATGCCATCATCACAGCACTAGACTACATTCTCGAAGACAATGAACGTAAATTTTTGATAGTAACAGACTCCAAATTGGCT